>JAIPRL010001976.1:46026-68908 GCA_025469235.1 Pemphigus obesinymphae
AAGAATGAAGTAATTTTATTAACATTTAAATTATTATTTGTAAAACAATTAGAATCAGGAATAGAATATTCATTTACAAAATCGAAGTATAGATTAAGCGTTAGGGTGGAACGCACACAAAAAAAAACATAGATAGGAATAGTACTAATCATACCAATTAACGGCGGCCTAAATTATTGCGTGTTTGTCTTGCACGAGTAGTTAGGTATAAGGCTTTTTTTACCAATTAACGGTAAACTTATGATGCACAAAAACTGCCCTTATGGGGACGGTTTTAGGCAAACTGTCTCGAAACCACACTGCACACGCACTTTTTATCGAGGTAATAAAACAAAAACCACAAAAAATTGATAATTATTTCCAGAGAAAAAGGAAAAAAATGAGAGAACAAAATGAAAAACGTCCGTACTGTTATTTTAAGGATATTCTATATAAGTTACTAAGCGTATATATATGAGGTATATAGAAACCTACATCTAGAATCTAATCTAGAGGGAATATGTTTTATTCTATTAAATTCGGACAGAGAGTATATGATGATAAAATAATATTTTCACGTGATAAAACGAAATTTCTTCGTAAAATCTCGTCGTCTACAGTTGACGTAGGGCCATATATAAAAATGCTGTTATTTAATTTTTGGCAAAATTTTCAAATTAACTTATAATATATTCATTTCAATGTTGTAAATTACATTAGTTATTAATAAAGACCGGATTTCGCATAAAATCTATAATACTATTTTCTATACTTCGGATACGAGTACATGCAGTCATTGAGTTTTCATAGATCATTACTTGTACGATAAGATAACAAAATTGTGTAATGCATATTTTCGCACATTTTGGGCGTTAGTGCATATTCTCAATTTAAATGCACTTTTCTGCATATTGTGGGTATAAAATGTTATTTAATCGCTAAAAATTAAAAAATGTGTATAGGTACTTATATTTAATTTAATTTCAAATTTGATTTCTTAATTGCATATAGAAATTTTATTATTTAGTATATATAGTATTCTACTTAGAGGACATCGTACTCTTTTGGCTGTAAACGTTTACATATTATTGTTGGTAACTTATTATTTTTTTTTTTAATAAACATTAAAACTATTATGTTTGCTTTGTATTATTTCCGTGTTTTTCTTTGATTTTTATCATCAATGTCAGTACTTATGGCATTGCCAGGATTATGCAACGAGGGGAAGGGGGAGTGTTAAATATAAATTAAACAATAAGTTTTTTAATTTTTTGTTAGGTTTGTTGCTCGATGTTCATACTCTCGTTGAACCATTCACGGACCAGGTTCAGTGGTGTATATAGAAAAAAAAAAATAAATAAAAAAAGTGTAAAAATTAAAATAAAACAGTATAAATTATAATACATTTATTGGGGTAAAACGTATGGAAAAAAAGACAACGGTGTGACAGTGTCTACGCGCCACTGATTAACGGTAATATTCGATTTAAAGCCAAACAAAAATAATTGAATTTTTTTCTTGCATATTCTTACCTCTAAAGTGCATAGAATATATATTTGCACACTATATTTAATACCTAATAATATTATAAGTGCACGCGCAAATCCGGTCTTTAGTTATGATTATTATTATTATTATTATTATTGTTACTTAAACGCGTCTCGATAATAATAATTAGTTTATTAAGTATATTATTTAATTTTTTTTTATTTTCATAACAATACTTTGAATTGATTTTTATATATATTAATTGAGGATAGTTGATGATTTTTTTCCGGTCCCTTGACATTCCGGATTTTCACCGGATTCCACTGTAGTATACACACACACACACACATCATACACATAATGTATATATTACCTAAATGTATATTACGAATTTTATCACGTCTGGCCAAGAACTGGGATGACTATTGGGTCGTTTACGAACGAAAGCGCCGGCGGCCGCCACGCGGTACACGGGCAATAATATATAATGTCTCGAGGTCGCACACGCATTCGCCGCCTGTCTCGCGCGCCAACGATATAATAATAATAATAATAATAATAATAATAATAATAATCATAGTAATAGTAATCATATAGTGATATGTAATACACATAATAATAATAATAATATGCGTTAATAACGATTCGTTTGATCCGTTCCTCTCCTCGTCCTCGTCCTATTATAACCGTTGCAATGATAATACGACTATTGATTATAATATTATTATTTTTATTATTATTATTATATTTGATCTTTCTCGGCCGGGCGAAGATAACAATTTTAATCTCGACAGGTACGACGATCGCACAAAAATCGACGAGAAAAATTTCGTAAAAATAAAAACGCACGTGTTACCGGGGCGAATACGATTTCCGCACCGGTTATTACGTTACCATATATAGTACGAGTATAATATGCTATTATAAAATATATATTTTGTAGATTTGGACGATATACTAGTAGGTTATCAAAATATTATATCTCTGGGAAAATTTCGATTTTGTAAAATCGTACATTACTATAACATAATATTATGTAGGTACCTATACAGGTATAATATTATGTTGGATAGTAATACAGAACGCAAATTATACAAAAATTATTGTAACGAAATTACTTTTTTGAGCAACGCTGCAGTAGTAATTTCGTTACTTATTATTTCAATTGACGCAAATGTAACGAATATTACTATTCAAAAGTAATTTTCGTGAAGTATAACGCGTTTTTTTTTTTTAATTACAAATTATAATATTATAAAAAATGACATAAGACCCGGGGAAATAATGAAGACATTAAAATGTATCGTCAAACCCGAATAACACGTAATCATTTTTAAATTATATACAACCGATTCTTTTCCTTTTTATTAAATTATTTCTATAATTATTATTATTTGTGTACCGTTCGTAGTAATATATCATACTATTTAGTAATATATATCTATATAGTGTATTTTATACAGTAGTTACGATCCATTAAAATTTAATTAGATATAAAAAAATAATAATAAATGCTAACTTATTCTAATTAGATATTTAAATAACTTGACAAGATATAAATACGTAATAATTGCTGTTATCAATATTAATTTTTTTATGATAAACAAACTAACGTCGTTAATATTTTGAGTGGGTAATTTAGTAAAATGTAACTTAACGAAAATAATTTTAGGTAACGTGTATTGCCATTGAATTAATTTTTAAAAGTAACATGTACTATACTGCATTTAGATTTTCATTTTTTTTATTATATTCGTATTTATATAATTGATACTATCAGGGATATAAAACAATGTATTTATATGTCACGACAAGTCGACACATATTGCCTGTATAGTACCTATATCTACGGAATATTATACAGTAGGTATGAAAATCGATAAAAAATATTTGAAAATTGTCATCTTAGATTCCGAGCAAAGTTTCATATATTATATGATATATTGACATAGAAACAGAGTGTGGCGTGTGTAGTATAAAAATTCAAAAAATTTAGGACATGTGTTATTTATAACATGTACAAAAAAGAACAAAGTAAATGTGACGACTGAAATAGTGAAATTACATTACTATGAATACGAAGATCCGAGGTGAAGGAATCATTATAATTTATGTCATCTTGTTGTTTTCAATGTCATATTATAATATATAAATATATATATATATATATATATATAGGAGAGCTGTCATTTTGTCGGGTGGGAATATATACGTGTACGCTATTACTGCTGAGTGGTTAAATTATCATTATTCCGTGTTCTATATATTATTGTTTACTGTTCTGAATAAGTTATCTAAATATTGTGTATTTAGGGGGATTTATGGTCCAGATCCCCCCTCCCAGTATTTTATCACTCAATGGGTTTTTTTTTTACTATTATTATGATTATTAAAAAATGATAACTCATGTGACTGTTAATTATATCGTAATCGTAAATTATTATTTTAAATTTCAATTTATCCATATAGTGTTTAAATATTGATTTATTGATTCACCGTCTTTATATATAACTAAAACAATCGTGAAAAATGATATATACCTGCAATTTCTTTGAGAAAAACTCCTGAATGCCGTTTATCAATACTAAAACGCATTACAATTTATAACATTAAATTACGTACCTATTATGTACTAGACAAGAAAATATTAACTCTATTAAAATATACGCCGAAAGAAATATTGTACAGTTAATCCCGAAAAAGTTTCAAACCAGTTTGTCTTTCAAAATTTTTTTAATATTTTGTTGCCTAGTAAACATATTACAGACACCTGCTATATTTATGAAATTATGTTCTCGTAGTTTAATTTTAATTTTTATATTATGTACCTATTTAAGTATAGTCTAACAGTTTTAAAGTTAACTATATATATATACACACACACAGTACATAAATATTTATATACGTTTTATTTTATTTATTAAAAGAGAATAATAAACTATCTTGTTTTTGTACATAATATGTTTAATATGTTACTTTAAAACATTATAATATTACGTTACAATTCAGCAAAGATTGACTAAAATTATAAAATACATATATTTCGGGTCCCCCTTGAAAATATCTAATAATACGACCTTGGAATCGTATATATATAATTTGGATACAGACTATTATAATATTTGCTTATAATAAAAGTTAAAAATGTAAAATAAAATAGAACGATGATTGTTTTTATGAATTATATATATATATATATATATATTTTTTTTATCATCAGCGAGGTATATTTTTTATATTCGATAGTGCGCTGTGCAGTGGATGTAGTACGCGATTCACCGGCATTCGCGCTCGACACGTTGACGTTGGTTGTGGAACGATTTACAATATTAAATTATATCTATGAAAAATTGGCGTAGGACGCGGAATAAAATTGATGTATAACGATTTACAATGTGTTTCACGAACTTGGCCTTAAGCCTTACACTTCGATGATAAAATATATAGGTACCTATATAATATAATATGTATGTACGTACCTAGTTGAATTATTTTAATGTTTTATTACCTATCGAATTTTGGACATATAATATTCTGTTCGAGTTTTATCTTAACTAATTTAATTGACCGATAAGTGATAACTATATAAACAACTGCACTCAACAGTCGACAGACGTAAGACGACCTTCGTTTATACTATATAATATTGATTTTGACTCATAAGTTTAATATAATAATATAATGGTAGTATATATTATTATCATATAGTGAGACACATTTAAAAGTATATTAAAAAATCTACCAAGTTAAAAGTGAGCAGGTTAGTATAAACCATAATACGAATTGTGTTTGACGTCCAGTGTAAATTTTTTTAATGATATTTCATATAATATGACTTGTGAGTATATATTATTAATAAGAACATTTCCGGTTATATTTGCTGTTTTTTTTTTAGTATATTTTATAATATGCATAGGTATACATGTAATGTTTTACGATGTGCAATTCTAAATATTAAAAGAAAACTGTAAACATACAATTTCTAATAATATAATTATATATTATTATTATTATTATTATTTATATATTATATATATATATAAATAAATACCCAGTTTCTACAAAATAATTTGTTTTTATTTAACAAATATGTATTTCGAAAACAATGTTCTCATCTTCAGTGTTAAACAACTACTGTAAATACGTATTTGTTAAATAAAAACAAATTATTTTGTAGAAACTGGGTATTTATTTATATATATAAATAATTCTACAAGTAACTCAACACCAAAAATATTATTTATATTATTTATAATATTTAATATGGTCCTTACTTTTTTTTTTTTTTAATTAGTTTAATATACAGTTTTTTAAAAAAGTAAGTTTTTAATTTCTGTAAAAAAAAAAACCGAGTTGTAGTTAAAAGTTTATTTAAAAATAAATAACTTAAGTTCAGTTATTATAGTTCAAAGTTATACCTACTCTATATTATAGGTATTCAATAAATTACGAGTAGTTTTTAAATTAAAATAAAAAGTATTTTTTTTCAAAATGTGGTCTCTATATTCTACATTATAAGATAAAATTGTATAATAACGAAGTAAAATATTGTAATAATCAAATGATGAAAAAATCAAAATCAAAACTTAAAAATATCATAAAATAATTACCTATTATTATTAAATAAATTTTCTGATGGTTAGTTTCATCAACGTTCATTAGCTATTAATGGTTGATTAAATCTATATTCAACAATTATTTAATATTTTTTTTTCCCGTAGGTACTAACAACCACTATTCTTAATGGTATTTAATAGTTTTTGTTAAGTTAAAGTAATAAAATTATTAGTCCTTTAAACCATTTAACGGCTATTTTAGTAAATTTATAGGTATTCATATATTTTATTTGTCTATTATAATACATAGGCGTTCTTTAGAACTGTTGTCTTGAATTCGTTGTCTTTCGTCTCTTAATCCAGTGATTAGTTCATTACCTAAACAACAGAATCATCGTTGCTTTTCATTAATCTAGTAAACCATTATAAACCTATTATATCGAAGTTTTGTAATTCATCAAATCTATTAGTATTTCGTTTTTTTACTTTATATTTTAATCAAAAGATATTAATGAAATTCGAATATTTGATGTAGCCATTGAGTATCAAATAAAATATTTTTGTATTATAAATACTTAAATACAGTTAAAATTAAATATTATTAGAAATTATACGTATAAGTTATGCTCACACAAAAATAAGTTATAGTCCATCGGCCTTTGGTTTTCGACAAAATAATGAATTATTATTATTTTAGATTAGATTTCAAATAAAAAATAAATTATTGTATTTGAATAATGATTCTAAGTGAAGTCCAGTACTTATATATATTATTGTTTAATATTTTCTAATTTATAACTATTATCCATTATTTTTGGTAGTTTTTCTATACGTTTAAGAAAACTAAACATAAAAAAAAATCCAAAATTGACCATTCTAAATTACAAACTACAATAATCAAATAGTTATTTTACCTGAAAACTCCTAAACTCCTTCTACTAAAATTTGGATTTTTGTAGTTATATACATAATAAAAAGTTATTTCAAATTTTCAATTAAAATATTGAAGTATATTTAAAAAGTTTTGAAATATTTACCACGTCAATATAATATAATATAATGCTATTTTAGTAAATATTTGATATACACTTTTATAAAAGTCTCTAACATTATTGTTTTCAGATTTATACAATTATTTGGCCATTTTTCGACATTTTCCTTCACATTTAAGTAAACTAGATACAGGAAAAATAGAAAAATTACCTTTCTAAAAATAAAACAATTGTATCTAAAAGTTGTATCGAATATTAATTTACACATATATTGATTGTATAATTATTGTAATAAATGCATTTTATCTACACACCATTTATAGAAATTTCCACGGATTAGTGTTTGGCCATTTTATAGATTTACAAGATAATAAACAGTCATATAATAAACATTAATAAAAAATATATCACACCGAGTGTCCCTTAAATATAAAATTTGACCGTTGTAGACAAGCCCTGATCAAACCTTTGCTGAAAATAAAAATATTTTAACGGAAGTCACTGGTAAATTATAATGGGCTCTCAACTATAATAGTTACCTACTTAAAATAATAAAATAGTTTGGTGGGCTATGAGTAACTTGAATTTTTTAAAAAATATCTCGTCATGTCCAAGTAAAATAGTTATAAGGTTGTACTCGTTAAGGCCCTTGCAAACACGTCCGTTTTAAGGGGTTATGCATAGGCAATTTTTGAAATCCGGTTGAGTTTTTATTGTTAATGAGTGATATGTAAACTATTGTTTGTGTGTGTATCACATGGGCGAACAGTTAATACTGTGTTATCCGAATGCCGCATGTGCATAGTCGTCATAAGTCGTCGTGATTAAATAAAGTAAAATATTTTGTTTCATTTTCATTGATTTAGACCTAAAAGCCTGACAGTATTTGGAGTATTTACTAGGTTCCGATTTTAGTTCTGAAAATACATTAAAATTCTGTGGGTTCTTTACTAGAGAAATTTAGGAATATTTCTTTCATATTATGTTTTATTTTCACATGACAAAGGTTTACAATTTTCCCAATTTCCAGAAATATAATTTAGCAAAAAATAAAAATTCTGTTTCCAACATTTCCTAATAAAGATTAAAAACCTATGGAGTCTTGATATATTTTCAGATTTAAAAACGGTAAATTCCATGAAGCCTTTAATCCGTCAGGATATTAGGTTTAAATCAATTAAATAATATATTACTTTCAACCACTTTAAGGGGATTGGAATCAGTAATTTATTAAGGGATTGTGTATAGGTAATTATTTGATTTATTCGTGTTACGCAGTGTGTTTGTGTGAATAGTATTTGATCTTTAGTATATGTAAATACGTTCGACATAATAATGATGTACAGTGTACTCGCATGTACAGGCGTCAATAAATACGACTACCGTATTAGAAAAGACATGAAATCCCATTTCCAAAATACTGATTGACCTAGTAATGCGAGTAGGACTCTGAAAACTGATTTGCATTCTTCGTGAAATCTTCTTTATAACAAGTTTCTTACTTTTTTAATTTTTTCCCTTGATTTTCAAAACTATTTGAAATGTAAATTTTTAAATGTCTGAGTATTTAACTTAATTTTTGAGGGACTTGGGAAGATAAAATCAAAAATGTGGGAAAGCCGACCTAAGGCAAACTTTACGAAAAATTTAGATTAGTTCTTAGAACCCTTATCGCACCACTAGATCCATTGGTTTGTTGGAAATAGAAATAGTTTAAATTGCTATGTTACGTGTGCGATAGAGATAGACAACCGCCGCTTCCAATCCTTTTAAGTTGAAAGTTGTTTAATGATTAACGTTTAACTTTTTAATTCGTTACATAGTGTATGTCTTAAGTAATATATAGGCATATTTTCATTGAAATGTGTTTTAACTCTAAAACCATTTTATGTTAATTGTACTATTTGATTAATAATTTAAAAAAAAAATTGTTTGTCTTGTTTACGCGTCCACCAACATACGTTTTTACGCTTTTGTAAAACAACTATTGTACACCTATGTTGAATATAATATTGGGTATACCTACATTCAGTTTATTTATTTATTTTTTTTTACGCAGTGCATTATAGTGGCTTAATGGTACGAATAGAAAAAACACGAGGGAAACATAATATATAGGTACTGAAGCATAATTAAAAAAACCGAGTATAATATACATAAACAAACATGTGAATTATATACATGTATCATTCGTGTGTTTTAGACTACAAATATACAATTATACAAACATAAAAATAAAAACAAAAATTGCACCATAATATATTACAATCATTATTATTGAAAACGTGTAAAATCGTATATTATATCCGTTTCGTATTTAATGTTTCCTCGGTAGGTGTTTTTATTGAGTTTTTTAAAAATAATATATAGTTTCGTCTACATATCGTGCGTGTAAAACCGGTAAACGTGAACATCGTTTATTTCTTTATTTCTATTCTTTTTTCGCGCACCATTTCATTTTCATATATTTTACGTCGTGTAAAAAAAAAAATTAAAAAAAAAAAAAAACCATTAAGTCGATTTGTACTACCTACTTATGCATATTATATATTACATGTTAAGTAGGTATACGCGGTATACCTATATACTCTCGGGTTAAAATATTTCAGACTATACGCGGAGACAGAAACGGAGGTTTTGGATGTTTTAGACGTTATATTAATCGTGTATCGGGATGAAAAAAATTTAGAAATATGTTAAACATACATACATACATATATCCATATAATATTATGCTAATATCGTCATTTTATCGTATATATAGGTAATAAATATTGCCGTGTTTCTTCGGCGGAAATCATAATACATTTACACTCGGTTAATATATCATGCTACACGCCATTAACTAAAATATTTGAAACACATAAACACGTTTATAATAATATATTATATAGACCCAGAGTATTAGGTATATATATATATATATATATATATTTTATATACAATATAAACACAGAACATATTATGTGGATTTTTTTACGAAAGCGAATTAACAGTCCTTAACTATTATATTATTTATAATATTATTATTATCGCAATTACGAACACGACTGACCTCCCTACAATAGTTGCGCGCTTTATAATGTAATATATAATACCTACGATTTGATTGAATTTACAAAGATGTTTTTTTTTCCAAGTCCACGCCTAGTTTGCTCACCTCCAATAGTACATTTGCACACCTATGACATTGATTGTAGACGATATGATATAGTCGATTTATTTTGAAAAATAATGCGGGAACATAATATTTACGACCATCAGTATATTATCACACCCGACCAACAAAGTGTTCGTACCACTTAACCCCCCCCCCCTCACCCCCCACCACCAATCATCTGAACGGCTTTTTTCTGATACATCACCAGTAAATAGGTAAAACCCTTAAAATCGTACATCCATTTTTAATAATTCATTGATATTTTCATATCAAATGTATATAATATATTACAATAATTTAGTTGCGTTTGTACCTATAATGTTCAAAAACTGTAATTAAAATATTCGTGAAGATACAGAATATAGATTATAAGTGGTAAATACGTACCTATACATTTGTTTTTACATTTCACCAAATCATTTTTCTGATTTTTATTTTTCATTTTGTATTTATGACTACTATGTTATTATGTACAAGTATATCGTTTATATCGGTGTTGTGGTTTTTGCAGGTATGGGGCTGCAGGAAAAATATTGGAACAAAATAGAAGGCGCCTGTTGCATAGCGGTCGCTTGTGTTGCGACTTTGGTAAAACTCGCGTACAAGTACATCGTCGGGACGTATAATAACGGGAATTTTGATTATGATGAGTCCGGTAAGTCGGGTTTTTTTTTTTATTAAACTGCGCGTTTTTAATGGATTTTTCGTTTAATATCGAAAAATTAAATTTAAAAGGAAAATATTATAGTTTATTATATAATAAACAGTGTCCGCGGGGGGAAAGCGTATCATTCGAAGAAATTCAAGTTATAATAATTACACACATATATATTATATACTGTTTACTCACCGCGGGCGATGTTTTCCTTGTTTATTGTTTATTCGCGTACGTATTTGCAACGGTTCTCTTGACATTGAAACGCCGTTTCAATGTTTGCAACAGTCAAGTCCAATAACATTGTTTACAAACAACGACATAATAATCGCGTAGGTATCCGAAGCCCGGGAAATGACTTGTACCTATTATATTCCTTTGAAGTCATAATACAAGCCTAAGACGCATAAATAACAGCAATATGACGACAAAAAGTTTTATAAAATTTAATTTTTTAACAAATTTCGTTCGAGTGTTTTTATCGTAAGTCCAATAGTAAGTCCATTTTTTCCAACTCGAATCGCCGTCGACGACAATATTATTAATGAATGGAATTAACTTGCAAATAAATTTAACGATTCGTATTTAACGTTAGCCAACTTAAAATACATATAAGTATAAAATGATTTGTATAATTTCGATTTGATATAAACGAATCGGGAACGTTATCCACGTAAACTGCGATATTATTTAATTGAATTTTTGTTTGTTATATACTAGGTAAATATAGGTATATATTATAAATATGTTTGGTAATGAAAGAAGTTAATATAATACGATTATTTCTATATAATGAAGAATAATTATTTTATTTATCGGTAAATAATCTTACACGCCAGTCGCCGTTCCCTAATTAATAAATATTACCGCAAAAATAAACATAATTAAGTACATCATATATTTTTATCTAACAATATTTTTCAAACGTTTCAATAATTTAATAAAAAAAAAAAATTAACTTATATACAGTACAGAATTAGTGTTACTTGAGTTGAACTTTAAGTTTGAATTCTTAAAAGTATAATAAACGTCTGAAAAAAATCAAACCAATAAATCGTAAAAGTTTATAACGAATTTACCCGTGAAAATTATATAATATACCTATATTAAAATTTAGGCTTAGTGCAATCTTTTTTTCCGTTGAACTAAGATTATAAAACAAATAACTACATACAATATATTATAATATTGTACATTCTGTTAATGTAATATATAGGTAACAGTATCCTGATATTTCGAAATTTTTTCGAAAACTTAATAAATATTCGAATTGAATTTTAACATTTTCGTATAGTTTTATATTTAGAATTACCTATTCAACAAATATTATTATGTATATAATATAATATATATATATACATATAATATTATTATATACAGTATACACATAATATTTAATATTCATCTATAGAAAAAATATTATATAAAAATGTTGTTATAACTTATAATAATATATTCGATTATTATTTAACTTTATCTGATGAGGATTGTTTTTTTTTTTCCGAAACCGGTAGTAATAAACATATAGTATAAATATATAAATAAATATAACACACTTCTTCGTTATATACAATATATAATTTATATATATATATATGTATAGGTAACATTTTATTTATAAATATTTTTTCATATATTTGTATTAAGTTATCTATAATATATTTATAAATTAGAAAGGAGTATAATATTGAAGAGATAATTTTCTCGTAGAACTGATTGATAGAAGCGATGGTCAAAACAGTGAAATTAAAACCACGATCTAATAATCTTTGTATTTAATAATTCTAAAGTCATTGTAGTTCATCAATAATAATTGTACTCATTTGTATATTAGACTTTTATTTCAATATTTTATACACTTATCTTATTTCTGATTAGCCTTAATAATATTATCAACGAATTAAATTTATATTATATATTGTTATTTTTACGTAGTAACTGTTTTGCATCTCACAAAATATTGTTTACGTTGTTAATTTTTTAAAACAAACAAAATTTAATTTGCTATGATTTAGCTACACACGTATTATTGACGTATAATTAATAATAATTATTATATATTAAAATATTTGACACAATTTCCTGACTATAATTTCTATTTGTACTCTTAAGTAATTTTACGATAACTATTGGTTGTTCACCGTGTCAAATATGTTATAATAATGTATACAAATCATCATATTTTAATCACCGAGTGGAGTGGTTTAACGATTCTTATATTATTAATGAAAAATCAAGAATTTTTATTTTTACTTTAGTATCTACAGATTTCACGGAATTTCGAATAACCATATACGTTCCTCGGTATATGTACCTATTGTGTTAAAGTAATACTTTTAGAAAAAAATCATTTTAAATCCCCGTTATTACGGTGCATTTATTTAATTTTAAACTGCATGTAAGTACATATATACATATATATCTACAAAGGATTTGAAGCCTCGTTCGTGTTTTAAATTTGATTTGACCGTCTCTTATATTCTTGTATTCTCACCTATCATCGACGTGCATATTTTACAATAAGCGCGTTAAAGAAGTGTACTAGGTGTGCATGAATTATTTTAAAAATCAATTGTATAAGTGCTCTTTTGTAAAAATAATGTTTAAGAAAAAAAATGTACTAAAAACGTACCTACATATTATATTATGATTTTTTGTACATAACACTATATATATATATTAGTCTGGTAATAAACTGTTATTGCATATATAACTGATATTGCATTTTATGAACATCAATTTTGTTCCCATAAATTTGGTCTACCTATACATCCTTTTGATATAATATCATCTATTATTCCTATAATACAACTTGAGGTATTATAGTTTGTGTTCATTTTTGACGCACGAACATAAAATAAATGGAAATGATCAAAGCGTTTTTGTTTTTCATTATACAACACGAAACAATGTTATGTAATTCACGTCGAGAAATTCGGTTTGCACGGGTGTGTGAATTGCGAGGACAATGGGTGTTGGGTAAATGGGCTACGTAAGTGCAAGGAACCGGTTTAAAATATCAATATAATA
This sequence comes from Pemphigus obesinymphae, assembly GCA_025469235.1. NCBI lineage: Eukaryota > Metazoa > Arthropoda > Insecta > Hemiptera > Aphididae > Pemphigus > Pemphigus obesinymphae. The sequence goes on from JAIPRL010001976.1 coordinate 59,887, forward strand.
GATATTTTGGTTTTTGAGGCGACGGTGGACGTACGCGAAGAACCTAAGTCAATTCGTTTGTAATTGACAGGTTTTGTTACACAAGGTCAAGGGCGTACCACTATAGGTTGACGACATAAAACACATAATACGGTCGTATTTTCGTTTCAGATGCCAAGCTAAAAATATACAAAACCGTGGCAGATATTCCAGGACCAAGGTCCTTGCCTATATTCGGCACCAGGTGGATTTATTGGAAAATCGGCTTGTACAAACTGAACGCCGTTCACCTGGCGTACAAAGGTATTGTAACATATTTAATAACTTATATTATGGCATAATATACTATAATATATATTATAGGTAATGGTTAACATGTAATAATATGTTATTATAATGTGATTTTTTTTTTTTGTGTGTACCTATAAACTTAAATTTGAATATTGTATTATATGACAAGAAAGCCACGCGGGTTTAACGTACCATCCTATCAATCCTGCGTACATTGTAGGTAGGTATATAGGAAAAACAATACATAGGTACTTTACAACAGCGTTGGTCCGGCTACGTTTCCCTATGCTTACGCGATATATTACAATGCTTTGCAGAAGTGTTATACGGATAGTGCGATTATTACACCGAACTATTTATAATGATAACACATTAGGTTGTTAGTTGAAATCAAACGGCATATTAGTCGATCTTGATAATGTTATAATATACTTATAATAATTTGAATTCCGAGTTATATTATCTTTAAAATGTGTTTATGAATTTTACACGATTAAATACGCAATAAATTGTCCGAATAACCCAACAAAATGATTGTTCGTGTTTTAATTAATACGATTTTCACGGTGTGATCATTTAAATGATATCGACGTCGCCTCGGAATGAATATAAGGTTCTATTGCGAAAATAAAAACTATTCCAGAAGAATGTTTCTAAGTTTAAAATGATCTCTTACAATTTTGCACGAGTTAGAACTTTCTCATACTTTGTATCTCAGTAAATAATTAATATCGAGGTATTCAGATTAAAGAAACTCTAAACTCAATTGACGCAGAATCTTTTTATTCGGTAGTGACGATGTTTTAATCAATGACACTAAATTATTTTAGAATTCAAATTGTGCAAATAGAAAAACTATATAGTATATAATATATATAAGTAAAACTCAAACTGTTCTTTTGGGGTATTTTTTTCCTAATCGTTATTATACGATAATAAATCTTCAAATTCTAAATAAATTTAGATGTATTATAAATCTAGACTAGTATATATTAATATTTTTTACAGAATAAACAAAAATTAAATAAATAAATTAAAAACATTAATATTTAAAAAAATATATTTGACGAATTTCCATAACATACATTTTATTTGAACTTCAAATACAAATCTTAATGTTAAAAAAAAAATGTAAGATAAGAATGTAGATATTTTGAATCTACGATCTAAGATCCGGATATCTATACGGATTAATCTATTGCGACTACCTCTAATTTTGCGACCATCAAATTTATCGAAAAATCAAAGTCTGTTAATACTTCTACAGACATGTTTACCAAGTTTGGGGATATTATTCGCGAAGAAGCACTGTGGAACATACCAGTTATTAGTGTCAAAGACCGGGACTTCATCGAGAGAGTACTTAGACATAGCGGAAAGTATCCTATCCGACCCCCAAACGAAGTAACAGCGAACTACAGAAGATCCCGACCAGATCGCTACACAAATACTGGACTTGTTAATGAGTGAGTACCATTATATAATATTAATATAACTGAAGAATAAGTATCAATGTATATGATTAAATTATTTGTAATAATATTGGAATATAAATGCTAGTAGTTCGTGATTAAGTGTGCTTGATATTGCTTTTATCGTCAATAAACGAACAAACATATAAAAGGCCAGATTAAATTTAAGAAATGTGTCGTATCAATGTATCAATGTATAGTAATTTGTATTTTAAATGTTTACAGCCTGTAATTGTAAATGTACATTGTGGACATTTTACACCAAAAATTACAGAACGTCAGCTAAAGTGTAATTAAAATTAAACGTATATTATAGACAAGGTGAAGTTTGGGCGATGTTACGAAATAAATTGACGCCAGAACTCACTAGTCCCAGGACGATACGACGTTTCTTGCCGGAAGTTAACCAACTGGCGGACGATTTCAACACTTTGATCAGCCAAGCGAGGAATGAAAACAACGTGGTCAAAGGATTCGAATCGTACTGTAACAGAATGGGATTGGAAAGTACGTGGATATAATATATAAATATATACAGGGTTGGGTAGTATATTTGATACGTATCAAAGATATAATTGTGTATCTGTTAATACAATAATAAATAATAATAAATGATACATAATTTGAAAGTATTTTGTATCTTATATATAGGTATACTTTTTTCTAGTATCATGTATTTTTTATGCGAAATGATACAAGATATACATCAAATGATCAAAAATCTAATTATGTAGTCGGTAATTACATTTAAAATGTATTTTTCCTATCTCATATTATATATATATAGAAAAAAAAATTTATTTTTGTTGTTATTTGTTAATAATGACGACAACTCAAGATTTATCTATTCTAGATATTAAATGTACTTAAATTTTTGTTATACCATTACGTTGCATAATGATAAAAATATAGGTACAATAAATAATTTTATAATCATATATAAAATAAACTTGAGAACTTGTGACTGAAATACTATAAAATATTATAATTAAAAATATTAGGTACCTATTATATTATTATTATTTTATAATATTTCAAATATAGATTATTTTTACGTAATGGGTAATGTTTAGATTAAAATTGTAATCGGATAATATTTATTTAAATTATTTTCACTCTCTGATAAAATATTTTGATACCTATGTAGCATATTTTTTTTATATGATTCTATAAAGTAATATAATATATATATATTATGTTATTTGTATATTATTATTATGAATAATTTTTTGGAGAAATATTTTACATAGTATACATATTTTTTAAAAACATTTTTCTAAAACTATAATAAGTAGGTAATAAAAATTTTTACTATAAATAATAATTATACTTTTTAGTGTATCTTGTAAACGAAATGTATCATGAAATGATACAAAATGAATGTATCAAGATACCTTTTAATATTATCTGCAGGCCTCACTTTATAAATATATAAATATACGATAATTTAAGACGTCGTTTAACCGATTTCCGTCATACGTGCACTTACAGGTACGTGTACCCTGATTTTGGGCAGGCGATTTGGATTTTTGGACGGAGAGATAAGCGAGACGGCCACGCGTCTGGCGGACTCCGTGACTAGTCAGTTCCGAGCCTCGCAGGAAGCGTTTTACGGACTCCCTTTGTGGAAATTAATATCGACCCGGGCGTACAGAGATTTTGTGGCTAGTGAGGACACCCTATACGAGCAAGTACAACTTCTAAACAACACTGTTAACACAAATGTCCCGTGATATCAATAGTCCTGAATTTTATACGATTTTCGTTCCATTCTATTATTACAGTATCGTTTCCGAAATCGTGGACGCGGCCCTAATTGAAGAACAACAGTCTTGTACGGACGTACGTAGCGTGTTCGTATCCATACTGCAGGCGTCCGATATGGACAGCAGAGACAAAAAAGCCGCAATCATAGATTACATCGCCGCCGGCATTAAGACGGTAAGATTTCATATCATAACATGTACAATATGTAACAAAAAAGATTTTCAAGTATACATAATATTATATAATAGTATAATAAATATACAGCATCATACTATAGCGCTGGTCAAAAAATTAAAAATTTTTACTTTTTACGCACGCGGGGGTAATTCAAAAATTGATGACATGAAAGTTTAGACCATATAGACCTATTTTTTATACGTGTTATTTCTTTATAATACACATTTAGCTACGGTCTAGAACAATGTATAAAGAAAAACTATAAAGTAATGAAAACAAAAATATATCTGTAGATATATATGTGGGATTTTAAATGAATTGGTCGTATTTTGAGATCACGTTTCTTTATTGACTAACAAATAATAAGGACAAATAAATATTAAAGACAAAATAAATAACTAAGACAAACCAAAAAATTAAGACAAACTATTAGATAGCACACAACACCCGTCGTCTAAATCACATCACTGCGTCACGGAGTCGTTCTCGACACTGGTATCGCTTTGCTTCAAACCCACCGTTGCAGGAGACAATGCGATCAAAGTTACAACCCCATATTCTCCCGTCTTGAGCAGCGTCCACCCTGGAAGCTGTATCTTTGTCATCCTCACTGAAATCTTCCTCAGACTGGTCTTGATTGATGGAACACCATGGCTTCATGTATTATGCGCAGGAGTATGTTGTATTAGGCCGCTCTTGTGACCCAATTTTGATTACTTTATAGCGTTCATGCCCTTTGCATCGTGTTATGCGATAAGCTCCTATGAATTTCTTACAGAGCTTGGATGTGTCCAGGAATAACGACAAGGTCCCCCATACGATAGTCGGTAGCATCCTTCCTGAACTTATTAAATGTACGCTATTATTGTGTTTGCCCCTTCAGAGTCTGTTCTTTAGCAAATTATCTGTTCTCTTCTTGCTCATCTTCGTGACATCTTAAACGAGCTCAAGCTCGACAGCTTTTTTAATTAATTGAAACTCAGGATGTCTTATTTATCCTGTAATAAAATGTTTTTCGGTCCTTAGAAAACTACTGAAAAAATCGAAAAATGCTATTTATAAGGTTCTATCTAAAGTCGATCTTATACCAACGCTCCTCCTCGACTCCTTCTGTTCGAAAGAGTGAACACAGAAAAATCAAAAATAAAATGAACATTATCGTAGAATCAATAGCTTTATCGCCCCCTTCGCAGAATCAAAAATATAACGTTTTATACGTACGTTTTTATAGCTGGGCAACACCTTGGTATTCTTGTTATACTTGGTCGCCAAACATCCGGAGGTTCAAGAGAAAATATACGAAGAGGTTTCGCGATTGGCGCCCGCCGGTACACCTATAACCGCCGAACACTTGCACGGTGCCACGTACCTGCACGCCTGTATAACCGAAGCTCACAGGTAACATATCATAAACCAAGGGGATGTTATGTACCATTTTAAAAATAATAATAATAACAATTTGATGGTATTTTCCAGACTCCTGCCCACAGCTCCGTGTATCGCCAGAGTGTTGGAATCCGAATTCGTGTACGATAACTACGTGCTGCCGTCCGGGGTGATTATTTCATTAACATAATATAATATTAGCCATATTTAATAAAAAATGATAATAATAATAATATTATTTGGTTTTATTTTCAATACAAATAGACCGTGGTGTTACTGCATACGTGGTTGGCGTGTTTAGACGACAATAATTTCGTTGACGCAACTTCGTACAAACCGGAAAGGTGGCTGGACGAGTTGACAAAAAAGTCGCCGTTTTTGGTCGTGCCGTTCGGATGCGGCAAGAGAATGTGCCCTGGCAAGCGGTTCGTCGAACTGGAACTCCAAATCGTCTTGGCAAAGGTATAATAATAATTTAAACAAATGCATGTATCAATAAATCATTAATGATATTAATAAAATATGGTAATTATGCCTAAAATTAAAAACTATGACGTGTTTTAAAGATGGTCAAACAATTCCATATCGACTTCGAGGGACAACTGGACACTCAATTTGAATTTCTCTTGACGCCCAACAACGCCAATCTCATTTTACGTGATAGAAGTTGTTGATGTTACAATCAATGATCTTCCGTTTATTTAAAGTTTAGGTTTATAACTATACCGCAACTTGTTATGATTCAATTATATCAATTGTACGGACAAGTGTATATTTTTTTAATTTATTTTGTCGTATTTTTTTACGATGTCAGACATTTTATTGTTATTATTGTAAACATTGAATTGTGATTTAATATATATAATATATATATATATATATATATATATACACATCAATATACATACGAATATGTATTTATGGTTATGTATATATTTTGTTAAATATATATATATATTATATACATAATTTGTATATTATGAATATACATAATATTGTATATCTACTAATGTTATCGTTTATTTTTATTTTTTTATTTCTACGAGTATATTTTATTCTCAATGTTATGTCTATATAATAAGTGTTACCTATTCATTGTCAATACGTATCATGTTTTGTGCCAAAAACTTTAATTCTCATACCATATTTATTGTCGTATAATTAAAAAACATAATTATATTTTATCGATAATTAGATTATAGGTATGTTTTATTGTTTGACGGATGTTTAATTTTCGTATAAACTGACATACGAGTTTAATTTATTTAAAAAGTAATACCTATTTTTACATTTATATTTTGTACCAAAAATCAATTGTTATTAATAAAATAAAATATTATTATTCAAATGCAATTATATGTTCAAACATAATATACTGTAAGCCATCCACCGATCAAATGCATTTACATATGCGTTTTAATTTTGAAATCATCACGTCCCTTACTTTTCGGTAAATATAATGTATAGCGTAAATTTATGCGATGCATATTGTTATTTTTATATATATATATATGTATATTTACTGAAATATATAGTTGCATTTGGTGGCGGTGGTACTGCAGTAGGTAGATATATATATTAATCGTATATAGCATCAATATTGTCCAGCAAGACATTTCGGAAAGCTAAACAAATGTTTTATACAGAATAATATTATGTTTAAGAATTAAAAAGAAGTTTTTAGGTATGTAGATAAAAGTCTGATTTACAAGACTATTTGCATTAAGTTAGTCGGTACATTTTTGTTATTTGCTTTATGATATTCATTCAATAATACAGGGAAAATGCCATAGGTATAAACTGACGAATGGAAATGATTTGTCGTTATTTTATTTCGTCGCATTTATTATATAATATTATCAAAATATATTTTTATTGTTTGTACTCTTATATATTTAAATATATGATACATTATGAATCCTGTGAATTACACTGAAAATATTACCTATATACATACGCTATATATATACAGGATAAGTATACACATAATATAATTTGTATATTTTTTAGGTATGCAATATATATAAGTTAAAGTGTTAAAAACACTCGCGTTCGACTGTATTTAAAATAATGTGAATTTATGATACGAATTAAGTTAATTTGCCACGACAATATTAAGCGTATCGCGCATATTTGGCAGTGACGATGGCGGGGGATAGCGAGATACTCGTATGTGACCGCAGACGAACTATATAAAATATAAATTGTATTCACTCGGCCACGTTTATTTTTATTCCGTTTTTCACATAAAAACGTATTTCACGCGTAATAACTATTGTTGACTAATTATCAGACGTTTGACGGGAAATTTTAAAACGATATTTTCGAAAATATTTCATTCAGTATTTTACTCAATAATTTGGTTCGTATATACTTCAAAAAAATGTATTCATGTGAAATTGGCGTTTGTACTACATATACTACTACATACATATCGCGAAAAAAGTGTATGCAGCATACAAAAAAAAAACAAATCAAAGTTCAACGTTGTAAAAAAAATTACTGAAAAGTGGTCACAAAATATTAAAATGTTTACAATGTTAATATTATAATATAGTGTTATAGTAAATATTTAGTGTAAATTTTAAGTTTCTGGCAATTTATTATCCAATTAATAATAATGTTTGATGGCGTTTAGTAGTTTTCCTTTACGCTAAAGAGATCTATTGAGCATATTGTAAAATGATCTGCTTAATCAGAGTAGGTACCAATTAGAATGAATTTCCTATATTAGACACCTCCCGAAAATTCTTACTTTACTATTTCTAACCGAAGAGATGTATACAAACGTAAAAAAAAAAAATGCGTCATTGTAAAACCAATAATACATTCATGAATACGTTCAAAATCTAAAATATAAAGTATAAAATACAAAAAAAAAAAAAAACACGGTGGAAGCGTTTCGCGCGTTGAGTGAGATAATATAGGCGGAGAAAGTCGGTCCGTCGGATCCCTTCGGTCGTATCGCGCACGCGGCAGTGATAATGGCACGTTATTGTCGATTTTCAGAAATCCCGTCACAGTTTTAGGGATCGTATGCGGTGTATAGCGTACTCACTGCGACCCCAACATCGTCCGACGTAAAGCCCTTATTTGTCCCCGACCGTCGGGTAAAGAGTATCCGACGGCACGACGTACCTCCGGACGAGGGGCTGAAAACTGCAGCGAGCGTAGTGTATATATTATTGTATTGTATTGTACTGTATTGTTATATTATTATGTTACACAAAACGGGGAGGAAACGGCCGACGGACATCGATCGTATAGCGAAAATTTCCGAAATGCGCGCAGTCGGAATATAATAATATATAATATATATTTATCGTATCGTTTATACCGCGTGCTGCATTTGTAGGTACGCCTACTTGTATTTGAGTGCATTATTGCAGTTTCCCCAAAAACCGAAAAACAGGATTCGTACAGAAACCCGTACCGATCGCGGGCAAACGCGCAAAACCCGAAAAATCATACGCGACGAAAAACGAAAAACAAAAAAAAAAAAAACCCACTACATTCCGAACGCACTAACTAAAACGGACGTAGAAAATCTTTTACAGATTTTTACTCGACTAAATACGAATATAATTATTACGCTTCCGTGTAGTAGTGCCCAATGAGATTAAATTTAACTAAATCTAAATTTAACTAATCTAAATTTAACCGACTGATTATTATTATTGTTATAGTAACATTATTTTTGTGTGTTATGTGTAACGATTAAATTTACCCACGACAGTCATCGTGCGTCGATCGTGTTGTGAAAATTCGTGCGATACCTATGGCGTTCAGGCAATCGATAGGCAGTGGTTAAAGTGAGGGGGGACGGAGGGGGACGGCGTCCCCCTTCTTTGCTTAGCTTAAGTTTGGCGTCCCCTTTAGTTTAAATTCCAGGGGGACGGTTCAAATATCCATTTAATCACAAAAAATGTAATATATGTAATTTATTTACA
>JAIPRL010001977.1:0-68903 GCA_025469235.1 Pemphigus obesinymphae
AGACCATTATTAGCGTTATTTGGTTCTAAATCTTCTTTTTCTTTTTCTATATAAATATGTATTTTTATGTGTAAATAACTGTTTTATCACATTTAATTTGTTTTTGTAATCTTTATATATATATATATATACAATGTACATTATTGTAATTGCCGATTGGCGTTAATTGCAAATAAATAAAAATAAATAATCATTTAAAGATATATTCGTAATTTGTAGAATTATAGATGATAACGTCGGTGGCCTCTCCGTGCGGCCAATTTTACGTGTTGTATAATATAATACACCATTATAGAAGCAGCACATGATGGCCATATAAATTAAATATCACGACATAAAACATACCTACGGAAAATTACGATTTCTCATTCCCTAGTGGTTTAAGATCAAAAACACCTATTATAAGATCGAAAGTTCACAACATTTTGGAGGGAATTTCATATCCTTTTTTCAATAAACTAAATATTTAGTATGTAATCTAGCATTCAAAAATCTTTTTTTTTTTTTTAGTTTTTTAAACGGCTGTAACTTTTTTATAAGCATTATTTTATAAAACGCATTTGAAATTCTCTCCAAAATGTTGTTAACTTTCAATTATATAATAGGTGTTTTTGTTCTTAAACCACTGTGAACAAATTATCGTCATTCTGCGTAGACATGTTTTTATACTAGAAATCGGGAGGTATGACAGGATAAACGATACAATATTATGCACATACGGCACTATTCGAATATTACGCGAACACTAACGTACGACTATAAGAGTATGACATACTAATCGGTCTACTATTTACCGTTATCGCATATTATTATAAATATTTATAGTATATTATATTATTGTTATTATCGATAATTTTACGTATAGGTAAAACCAGCCGGTCGTTATGAATATGACTAAATTATGAAACATAATAAATATTTTAAAATGTTTAATACATATTTTTAAAATTTTTTATTCTTCGCTAAATTCTATATAATATATTTATTTATTCATACTTCAAGAATAAAATATGCATAAAAATGCCCAAAAATTGGAAGAATGGTCTAAAAATCTCAAAAACTGCCTTAAAAACACAAAATATTAAAAAAATGCAAAAAAAAGCAAAATAAAAGTTTCGTTTTTAAATTCTCTAATGTGTGAATCGAATTTTGTACTCGGAAAGCATTGCCCTAGACCACCCATTAAAAAATGTATTTTGCATTAAAATCAAAAATAAATAAATTCATCGAACTTCTTCCAAATCCTATGATTATTCGATTCCTTCGTAGTATACAGACTTTTAAAATATTATGTCAGTTGATCTATATTGCACATAAAACATTTTCGGTCCGATTAAAAATATTGGTTTAATATATTTTACACTATATGGGTACTATGCTGTAGTGTAGATACACAGATAAGGGCCATGTATAAAATAGGTACATAGTCTAGACAAATATTTAATTTCGGAAAAAGTCATACGCGGAGTAATTCGGGGTAGAACGTTGACTGGTAGAAACCATGGTTGAAATATACCAGGTTATTGCAAATAGTCCAAATCGTTATCAAATATAAATAAAATGGCGGCGTAAGGTTAAACAATCATATAAATAATATATCCATACTGCTCCTCTATGTTAACATATACAATATGTCCCCTATTACGCTGCCATTTTATTTTCTATACGTGAAAAAATGACAGAGTAGGTGGGGGTATATCTGCAATAACCTAGTGTATTTCAACCACGGTAGAAACGTTTTTTTTCGCGTGATGCTCGCATTTGGTTCACCTAAAAAAACGAGGACACGTGTTTTCGACGAAAAACTTCAAAATCAATCGATTTGAGTGTAAATAATAAATATAATACGTTTACAAAAATGTGAACATATTATAATATATGTGGCGTCATAGTATAAAATATAGGTAGGTATTGGATCGCGGACATGCAGTTGGCCGCAATATCGAATGTAGCTCATACGACGTGGTTCGATTGCGCTTACTGATAACATTACATAGAAATACGCCAATGATGTTTCCGCAGATACACACATCGTACGGGGATGTCAGTAGAGTAGATATAACCATCTACGTCGAAGGCGTGTATACGATTATAATAAATTATGCATTGTGGTGACACCATATAATCACACAAATTCGCCGGCACCGTCCGAGGCCACGAGTGTATGTATACATTAATGGTATAACCTACCTATAAACCACATATTATTATTATTATACGCGTAGTGTATATTGGAACGGTTCCGTTTGCGGGACGTATTACATATACAACATAATAATTAATTCATGCGATTGTTTTGTATCGTCGGAAATTTTATATACCTAACCTCAAAAGATAACATGCGAACCCATACGCTACATTATGTTTATAATATATAGGTAAATCAGATTATTTCCACAGATAACGGAAATATTGAACTCGCGGTAGGTATAGGTATAGCCGTATAGGCACTTATTCGCGGAGTTGGTTTTCAGCCTTTCGGGTAAAAAAAACATTCCAATTGGTTCCCTGCACTAAAAACGATAAAGATACCGGCAATATCTGCATAAAATATACATTGTACATAGGTATTGGTTCCCATACAAATCTACGAATTCGTTCTCATTAAAATTGATAGAAATCCAAATAAACGTACGTACAGGTAGGTATATTAAATATACAAATTTAACAACATTTTGTTCCCGCTAAAAATTCAAGTAAATCCATATTCCATTTTATATATTGTATGGACTAGTTCCCATCACACTGCAAACTTACGAATTGGAAACAATTACGATACGATTTTTGTTTACTAATTCATGTTCTAAACGTTTAAACCTGAGTGCAAATTGTTGTTGGTCGATAAAGCTATAGAAAAAAACTAGTAAAAAAATCAAGTAAAACCAAATAATTTTTTTCGGTGACTTTTACCTAGATAATTAGTTAATAATTGTAATATATTGAATCATTAAATTACAATAATTGTAATTTAATTCGAAATTAGATAATAAACTAATGATTACAATTATGCTACCTATATTATATAACTATATTGACTTAAATTAGTTATTTTATTATAATCAATGATAATAATTAAATTTGAATTATAAGATGTAGATTATAGGTATATAGAAATATTTCAAGGGCTTGGAAACTAAAGATTCCATGTAGCCATGGTTTACAAAGTTTTCAGTAGAGCATTTTTAAATTTTAAATATATTATATTTTGTCTTCCTTCTCTAAAGTCAATACTTACTCTATATATCAATAAATCAAGAATTATATGTTCAACAATCAACATTTTTTTTTCGTTTCAGTTCAACGTTGGACAAAATTTATTAAAAACGTGAAAAAAAAATAAAATAAAAAATAACCAAAATAATATTTTAGCTGAGCAATTAAAAGTTCTAAAGAGACAAACCGTTTTGTTACCAACATTTTAGAATTTATTGCATATATAACTTTTTCGTTCTATATTCTATGTCAGGGATCTCCAAAGTTTCTTATTCGAGTGCCATATGAAAAATTAAACACACTTAGGGGGACAAAAGTATTTAAACACAAATTATTTTTAATTTTACCGAAATATAATATACCTATACAAGAATTGAAAAATATATATAATTTTAATTAATAATTTCACATAGTTTGTGCTTACAAAAAAGCTAATTTCCAAACCAATTTACCATATGCTAGGTAGTAAAAACAATGGTTGATTCTTTTTAATTAAAAAAATTTCAATTTTATTTCTTATCTCAAAAAATCATGATAAAAAACATGACTGAGCCATCGAATTGCTGTAAAATATGGTATATTTGGGTAATCTGTTTCTATTTATTTACAAAAAAATTTAAAATTAACAATGCTCTGGTGAGGTGTTATGTATATCTTTAGATTTTTTATTGTCCAGTTTGAGGGGGGGAGGGGCAGATAAAACTTGTTCGCGGGCCCGGATGTGGCCCGCGAGTGGTAGTTTGGAAACCCCTGTTCTATGTTATATAATAAATCTATTTATAAACAGTCAATAAAACCATTTTTTTGGGAATATTTTATTCATTAAATCTTAATGTAGGTACCTAAAATGATTTTTGATATTGAACTGGTATTAAAATGATCATGTGGGTTACCGGTTAAAATCATTTTAAGTTCTATGAATAATGAATAATATAATGTTGCAGGCAATGTGGCATATCGGGCAATGTGAACGGCAAACAAAACTATTTATTTTAAGAGGATGCTATACCCGCATTTTCTGTCTCCGTCCATCTAATTGGCAATATAACACAATTATACAACGCAAAATTGAAATTATGGCATTTTGGTTAGATTTAGAGCTTAACACCTATTATCAAATTTAACGAGAAGAATAATTTCGAGTGAACCTCATGGGCTTTTTGTAAAATATTGTCAGAAAAAAAAGTTACGGCATTTTTAGTTTTTGATATTTTTAATTAGCTTTAACTTTTTCGTCAGACGATATTTTACGAAATGCCCATGAGGTTCACTCGAAAATATTCCTCGCTTTAAATTTTGTAATAGGTGTTTATACTCTAAATTTAACCTATACGCCAAAATTTTAATTCTGCGTAGTGTGATTTTGCTATATTATCTGTTAGATAGACAGAGATAACAAATGCGGGTGTAACATCCTCTTAACAGTTTATTTATATGAAATATGTGAATGTATAATAAGTTTATTATATGTTAATTTAAAAGGAATTAAAAATTTTTAATAAAAAAACGGTTACTTAATTAAATTTGAAAAAAAAAATAGTTATAACTATTTGTTTATATCACATTTGTTTTCAAAATCATTCTCAAACTTGGGAGGACAATTATATAATTGTTGCACTTGTATGCAACTTTATAAAACAAAAAAATCCAAGTGTAGTAGGAAGATTGTGCAATTCAAAGTGTAGGTATAATACACGTACAAATAAATAGGTATAATATTTAGGTAATATTTAAAAAAATATATAATCTTATCTAGTTATAAATAATAATTTTAATATTTTTTCTTTATAAATTAACATAGTATAATATGATATAAAGTTGCCATAGTTAGAATAAGTTGGGTAATGGTTAACACGTTCTGTTCAATATAATATACCTACATTTAAAATAGAAATTTTATAAACAACGTTTTAATATTGTAATTATTATGCATAGGTATATAACTTTTATATAATATGTACAAACTAGTTATATGTTATTCTTCTTTATCCAATGAACATAATTATTGAAGATTTCCTGATTTTCACACATTTCAGTACATAAATTTATGATTTCACTACATACTGAATACAATATATTATTTTGGTTTTCCAAATGTTAAACAACGAGCGATAATAATGGGCTCCGGACATCCTTGAAGACCAGCATCGATGACTGATAACGCAAGTTTATATACCACAACCATATATGAATTGTTACGAATAACGTTATCAATAATTTACTGTATAAATGTTCTACCCTTATGGTTAGTATATGAACGAATAATGCTTAAAATAAAACACAAATATCGTCAAAAAATATTATAATATTACACGAAAATAATTTTTAGAGTTTGTTTAACATTGAAATATCACAAAGATATTCTATTTGTATTTGATTAGTAAGAACTATGAAATATGTAAATTATGGAGCATATAACTAGGTTTGGACTAAATAAAGACTATAGGGTCGTAATTTGAAAATTTATCTATAAATATTGTAATAGAACGATTTTAATATAGTTGAAGTATAAAATGTGCCCATTATTTTGACTTTGTAATTATCAATAATTTAGATAATTTAGAAAAATTAACTTAAAATTATTTTAAAATGTATTATAATATATTTAAAAAAAACATATATAGATTAGGTAATAAAATGTATGGTTATAAATGTACCTATATAATATAATACAATTTCGCTTCATCAATAATAGTATTCATCTATCAAATGCATAAGTTAGTATAGTCAGCTTATAATTCTGAAGACTATAATTTTAAGTCATAAAAATTATAAATACAATTATTATTGAATTATTATTAGTGTTAACTAGTAAACACTATAAATCATAAATATGACCAGAAATGGACTCATTTAAAAAAAAATGCAATTAACTACCTTTGGTTGTATTTAAGTTAAATTCTACGAATTTCATGTTTACTATATATTGATTTATTTTGTTATAAAAGAACAAAAATATGGTTAAAATTACATAACGAATATTATAGGTATTTAATAATTTATATTAATAGGTACCTATGTAATTTATTGTTCATTTCAAATAATTTATAAAATGCAACAGAATGTCGTGCATAATTGGGCTCATATAACGTCATTTCAATAAATAAATTGGTATTTATTAAATAGCGTTTATTAAAAAATTAAAAATTAGATTTTCGTTAACGAAATTATAAAATGTCGAATATCAGAAATCACTATATAGGTATATATATATGTATATACTCGTATATCAATAATATAAAATTTATCACAATTTGAGACAAACAATTTAATTGTAATAGGTGTTTGTATTATCGTACGATTATAGTTTCATTTTATGTAACTGTATATTACTGTATATAGGTATATTTTGAAGTATAAACCAGAATATATTTATAGTAGGTAGGTTTCATAATTTTATTTATTTTCGTTTAAAATCGATTATAGAAATATAATTTATTGCAATTTAACGTTATAACGGGAAATGCACATTAAACCGCGGGTCACTTTATATATATTGTCAATTTAAACTCTAAAATAGGTAGGTATACTTAAACAATAAAACAATAAAATAAAATAATACTTTTAAACCATCACCATAGAAACGGCTACAGAACTCCCCTAAAGGGATTCTGCGTAAGGATATTCCAAATTAAATATCCCCCTGAAGGGATTTTCAGTTTTCAGAAACTAGTTACAATTTTTTTTGCCTTTATTATTAATTTGTATTTGTTCAACTTGTATTAGATAAGTCATGAAAGGATAATATGATTGAAAAAAAAATATTGTTTTAAAACTATTTATTATATATTTTATCGTAAACACATTTCCATTAATAGTTAAATACACCAATCTGTAATTTTGAAAATTTAACTGGAAACCGAAATCCAGTATTTATCAGGAAATTAATTGCATAATATAGTACCTATAGAGTATAGATAATAAAAATGTTTGGAAACTTGTTCTTTTTAAATGGAAAAAAACCTATATTCCAAAATATATGTCATTGTAAAACTACTAGTTCTTTTGCTCCGCTCAGAATCTAAAATATTAAAAATTTAAAATATCAGGCTATTTCTTTATCCGAAAATGCGTGTTTTGGTACAATTTTATGCTCTTACATTAATAGAGATTTTAAAATTCAAATATATATATATATATATATCCCAAGTAAAAAATGTGTAATGATATTAATACTATAACATTAATTTTTATTATAATAATATTACATAAAAATATACATTACACATTTGCTACCTGGGATAGGTAGGTACTAATCTCGAAATTGTTATTAATACTTGAATTTCATCTTTGTGAATTTACTCATTTTTAAAGTTCATGCATGTTCACGAAGCCTTTGTAATTTTTTGTATATATTTTTTCATAAAAGACTGTCCATTTGGGCAGAGTGTCCTTGGTTTTTATCAGTCTATTGTTGAATGATATTCATTATATTATACACAGCAAAAATAATATAATAATAACGGTGGATTATAGGAGGACTCATATTATTGGTTGCCCTGACGACACTAAATTAAAACTTATCATTTGTGAGGGGCTCTTTTATCTTACTATAAAATTTAAACTCTAATTATTAGAATTTTACGTATTAAAATTATTTTGTAGGTTATAACTTAGATAGAAGATAACCTTTTTTATATAAATATTGTCGTATATAAAATTGAGTTTTTTCGTTTTTTTAATTAACAAATATTCCAAATTAACCACACATTATTTTGTTAAGACGTTAAAGCACGGCTTATTCTAAAGCGCAGTTGAGTTTATTTTGCACAGTTGGGAAAGCTAAACCAATTATTGCGTAGTTGAATTTGTGTGTGATTAATTAAATATATTTTGAACTTATTTTGACATTAAGTTTAATAAATAATAAATATTTAGATTCACCAAATAAAATAATTAATCTACATATCATAATTATAACTTCGTATTACACAGTTGCATATACTGCAATACGAGCACATTGTGCATTAGTTTTATTTATTAATATTAAATACTTTATAATAACATAAAGTTACTTCCTACTTGGAAGTTTCCAGTTAACTTAATACTATTTTTGACTTTGTACCTATATTAACGAAATCACAACAATATAATGTGGAAAAATAATATGTTTATATTTTAGATTGATGATGTCATTTAAGTAGTAAGTAGACAAATTTTTAATTAAATATTTGATTAGTGATATTGGTTTCATGTAAATAGTTTTTTTTGTAACATATTACATAATTTTATTAAATTATTTTCCAAAACAAAAATAAAATGATAAAAAATGTGCACTTCGCTCGTCAAGTATAGGAAACTGATAATTTATAAAATATTGCAATTAGTAGGACGATTTAGAGCGGGGCTTTGGTGTAATAATAACATTAAAAAAACAATAATAATAATAAGTAAACGCATGAACATTTTATTTGTTATTTTGTTATTACCCTTACATTTATAAAATATTTCCATTATAAAGGTAGTTTTTCTTTATGTTCAAGGAAACTGTTGGACAAAACTAAAAATGATTTCTGCCGATTGAAAATTTGTTCACAGAAAAAAAAAAAAATAATAAACACCATTGTAAAAACAATATATTCTTTGCTTCACTCAAAATCTAAAATTGTAAAACTATTAATATATAAAATAAATTCTAGTGAAGATAAAACTAAATTTCAGTTAAAAGAAGAATAAATATATGTTCTTAAAAAAAAAAATCAATATTATTATTAATTCAACAAGATACAAGTACCTAATATAGGTACCAGGTACCTGTATATATTTATCCAATAATAATAAGAGATAACAATTTTATACCTGTCAGATGTATAATTTAAATTCATAATTAAATTTAAAATTCATTTAAATCTATATTTTTTATGTTAATTTCATAATTTATTAATAATAATAAATTAAATACATTATTCTCGGAAAAAAACATGTCACTCGAATATTATGGTTAGATAATAAAATTTTATTTTATTTATAGAACCTATATATTTATTTATTGTATTTAAGAAAATGCTACTCACCCATTTTTAAGTGACAGTTTTTTAGAAAATTTCAAGAAAAATTAAAATCAAACAATTTAAAAATATTTAAATATATTTTAAAAGTAATTTAAAAAGAATGCAGTGTTAATATCATCTTTCATTTCTATGTTATCACGATATTTATTTATAATTGAACTAAAAGCCAGACAAAATTGTGGAACTTTAGAAAGTCAGATTTTAGTTTGAAAACAGATTTTAATTTGTCGGTGGTGACAGTTCTCTTTAATATTAATGACTAAAATACTGTGTTTGGAACGTTTACTTAAAAATTGAATTCGTTCAGACAAATATTAATGCATTTTAAAATGATTTTATATAATATTATGACCAGGTTATCGAGTTTTAAGACGTTGTATTAAAGTCAAGTTCTGGTATTTGTAAAACACATTTTAAAAAACCAAGGGATAACATAATTATTAGAACTTAAAATTTGAAATTAAAAGTACAAGCATAAAGAGAAACATATTATACTAAAACACACCTGCAAGTGTTCTATTATTCTATTTTAATTTAAGCTTACTCGACGGTACAGTATAAAATTACCTCCGGATACATATCATGAATGCTAATAAGAAAGATTTGGTATGTATTAAAAAAAAAAAAAAACAACATATTTCGTGCTATTTCGTTTTTCTATAGTAACGGGAAAATGTATGCAAAGTACCTCTCATTTGTGTAGAGTTAAATTATTATTTAACGTAAATCATTGCATATTATTAATAATATACAATTAATAATTAATTATTAATTATTGCAGGTATATGGTTTTATGGTAATGTGAAACTATGCTATTGAAATATACTTGCAAAAGTTTAGTTTATATGTGCATAGTTTTACAGATAATGAAGTAAATTTTATTCTGAGATATAGGGTCGTACTGAAGGGAAAAGACACTAATTCTGTTTTCCTTTAGAAACTGGATCAAAAATAATTCAATTATCTGTTCATGCATGCGCCCTGTCGGCTCGACATCAGTATGATTCTGCAGTTCTGAAATTGTATTTGTCAGTGAGCAAACCCATAAATTAGCATAAATTAAGCATAATATATATTTCGTATATATACAATTATTTGTTAAAGTCGTAAAAACAATTTTCAATTAGAAGCCGAGAATAAATCGATCAATTCCAATTTTTCCAAGGTTTTGACATGAATGTTGCGGATACGAGTGTCTGGTAGAATGGTAGAACATCGTCATCGAGAATAAAATAGGTAGGTATGTCATGTAAATTACATTATTTCCTCGAATCGTGTATTCTGACAGTCGAATGATTGCTGTGGTTCGACTGTCACGATAAATATATAAAAGTAAATGTCAGCCACGAAAAAAAAAAAATTTCGATAATCTAATATTTATATGGACGAAATCGTCGACGATTGGCCATTGAATATAGATAGGTTTTTATTTTATAAATTTTATATAGTTAATGTTGAAATTGAATATCGGATCTAATCTTCTTCTCTTAGCTTAATAAATTGATTTAATACAATAATTCACAAAATAATACGTCCTAACAAAATTCAATTTGTCAATTTTCGTCTTCGACCTATCAATTTTGTCCAAATTATATGGAATGTCCTAAGACTTTGTTGCGATGTTACAGTAACATTACTAATAATAATTCGAGAGATCTCACAGAATATGAAACTCGAGATATGACGACCATCACAACAGTCGTTATCCGGTTACCACATGAAATAACCAGTAACCTTGTTACCAAAGTCTCTTCTAAAAATGTGCACGTTATTCACCGCACGTACATCGTCAATTCTAAAAATATTTGACGTGTTAATAACCAATTTTCCTATACTGTCAGCCTTTTAAATTGATTCAGTAAAACCAAGTTATATTTTTATATACATTTTATAATATGAGACTATATCAGGTAAGCAAAGTCGTATATAGGAATTTTCAAAGGGGGGGGGATAAGATAGTTCTTTAATATCTAAGTATTGAGACTTCATTTCCCGACTCCTGTTTTATAATATTAAAAAAGTCATTTAATCAAAAACTATTGCAAAATATGCGTTTTTACTTTTATCTTCACTTTATAGAATCGTGCAGTGTAGAGTGTATAAATATCCAATAAAACATACCTTTAAATATTTATTGCAAAATTTATGAAAAAAAAAAATTATATACATTATATTATAAAATCTAGTTTGAAAAAATATCCGTGGAAAAACTGTACATTCGAAAATAAGGTAGGAAAAAGTATCTGCTGAAAAAAATATCCACATATATGTAGAAATATAATATATATCCAGTTAATTTTATTTTATTTTATGTATTTGTAGATTTTACAATACAAATATAATCTTATAGAATTTTGCATATAAGTTAAAAGTTAGTTAATATTTATTCAAATTTGTTTTTGTACAATTGTTTTATAAACGTTAAAATACCGGTTTTAAAAAAATAAAAAAGCCTTATTGAGATGGTAATGTGCATTAATTGTTCCAATTGTTTTTGTTATTCCAATTCTATATAAATATAGGTATGATTATTAAATAAATAATTAGTTTATAATGCGTGGGTGCTCAGAGAGGAGAGCAAGACGGAATATTTGACCTATTTTGAAATATATATAGTAACCTAAATAGGTATTATAATATGATAATGTGATATATAAAAATTATTTTGACTATATTTCTATGTACGTAGATATTTTTGATATGGATATTTTTTTCTAGATTCTTATAGTTTATAACAATGATGAAAAAACTTCACAATACGTATCAAACGAATATTACGATTTACGAATGAAATAAGCTTATGTACTGAATAACGAATTCGTAGGTTATGGGCATTACCCGGGTTTTCAAATAATTATTCACATATTACAACAGCTGATAAAAGACAATTTAGATTACAAATTGGACGAACACAATATAATATTTTTCTCAGCTTATTAGCATTTTTATACAAACAATATAATCAAGGCCGTCGTTCCAAGGGGGTGTGAAGAGGATCACCTCTGGAAAATAGTAGGCAAACATAAAAAGTTAATAACTTTTTTTTTTTACGTTTTGAAGGAAGTATTTCGGAACTTAGTCAGAAAACTATAAATTATTCGGCATTTAGTTTGCAAAATCAGAAAAAAGTTTATGACTTTTTTTTGTTATTAAAAGATGTATTTCGTTGGTATTTTTGACACACCCTCCCATAAATATTTCTTTAGGACGGCCCTGAATAAAATGTTATCAATTATCATATTTGTTTGTTTATTGTTACGTTCATTGTTTAGGTTCCTCGTAGTTCGTTGATTTTATGATGCAACATAATTGTTATAATATAAATTTGCGATAGGTACCACAGAACGAATTAGTAACTCAAGTAAAAATAAACATAAATGGTAGCTCTTTGTGGCCATATATAGTTCAAGGTTATCGGGTTGATCTCACCGAGAACATTATAATTTATAATATGATAATAATATAACAAACGGAAATAAACAGCTGTAATTATTATTTTTTTAGCTCATGGGGGGAAGAGGTTCAAATCGGTGACCCCCCGCATAAATACGCCACTGTAGGTAGGTTATTGTTGTGCACCTAGGTTGTTGTTATTTTAAAATATATATAAAAAAATATATATATTTTAAAATATGAATTCATATCAATTATAGAATTTGAAAAATTGTGAATAATATCTTTTAGAAAATATTTGTGTGTAAATCTTTTTTATTTATTTATTTATATATTTTTTCATCAAAATTGGTTCTTAAAATATTGTCAATAAAATCAAAGATAAATTGATTCTTATATAATTTAAATATCCTAGAGACTATAGTATTCTATATTTATAGATATACTTACTTAACTAACTAATATAAGTGCGTATACACTTAATGTAATTATTAATAATTATTATTTTCACATTATTATTAACATTTATTAAAAGGACGTCGTATCTATTAATTTTCAATGATAACTCGTATTGAAATTTCTTATTTTATTAACTTACAAATATCTTAGATTGCGCTTGAAAATTTAATTCGAGTTAATTAGTAATTTTTATTATATATAGATAATAACTAATTTTTATATATACCTATGCATCTTTTTTTGTTTTAAATGAGTACGAATTACAAAAATGTGTTATACAATTATAATATAATTACTATAGATTATATTATCGTACTGTCAAGCCACGAGTAAAAAAAAAAAAATTATTCAATAGATATTAATACTAATATTAATTTAATTATTATATAATAATTACCATATGGTAATAATTTATAGTACCTATATTATTTAATTAATTATAATAAATAAAGTAACTGGAGAAACTTTTAAAGATAACTTCAAATTTGATTTTCTGAAAAATGTATTTTTTAATTTGTGTCTTACGTGGAGTCCTATCTACTCTACTCTACTGTAGTATATCATCTACCAGTAATATTGAAAATATTCTCCGGGGGGAGGGGAAGGAGGCAATACAAAATTTCGCCAATTTGTTGTGAAAAATCACGTTGCAGGCGTAGATACAAGGGAGAGCAAACGGGGTGTGTATTTTATGCGCATAAAAACATATTTTAAACATTTTCCTCAAAAATCATTGAAATTACGAATAATTCAAATTTTGATCAAATTTCAAGGAGAGGGGAGGGCTGCGAAAATATGAGCATCTTCCCTTATATACGCCACTGTCATCTACTTCACTCTAACTATAAATATTCTAACGTACTCTTAGAAATATGAAATAAAAGCCATATAATAGATAACAATATATTATCTAGTGTCCTATGTAACCGATTTTCAATACTTACCTAAACTTATTAATTTTTTTTTCAAGATTTATAGTTTTAAAACTTGGGGATTTTAACAACTTATACAATTTGTAGAAGAATACATAATATTAAAAATTGACTACATAGAGAACTAGATATTATTAATTGTTATCTATATAGGTATATGTCTTTTATTTCATGTTTCTAAGAGTGATAATCATTATTATATACCTATATAATGTTATTTATAATTAATTTTTTGTTTTATCTTTTAATGATATTCTCAAGTTGAGAAAAATTAGTAAAAATGAAAAAGTAATATTTTCAATACAAATTATATAAATACATAAACACAACAACAATAAAAATTATAGTAATATGGGACAACATAATATAATTACATATATATTTTCTTTAATTATTAGATTTTTATTTATTTATTTGTTCAAATGTCTTTAAAATGTCTTAAAGTTTCTTATTTTTTGGTTTTGGCCATTTTAAGACCATACTGCTAAATAAAAATCTTGCCACTTGTCCCTGTTCTCTGGAGAACAATTCCTCCATTGAATTTACGACGCTGCACTTCCTTAATATCTTTCTTAGCACAATCTTTCCCATTTAACCTTAGTTTCTCTAAGGGTATTTTCCCTGTGGGATCTTCCTCAATTATCCGCTTAACTAAAGATCCTTGCTTAAACCAGGAATTGCCGACCCACATCAGTCTTATTTTAGCAATATCTTTAACTATAAAAACTGAACAAAAAATTGTTTATAAAGAATCCCTTATAAAAAGCTGTGGTAGGTAAAGCGTCTTCTTAAATGTTGATAAAAATACAATATTGTCGAAGTATTTTTGGTACACTTATTGTTATAGTATTACATTTATTGAATTATTCAATATATTATATGTAGATACCTACTACCTATATATATATATATATATATAGTTAGTTTAACTAATTGCAATTAGGTAGGTACAATATATAGGAATATTGATTAAAATACGTTTACATTTTTCATCGTTATATTCCACAATTATTATTAATACAGAAATAATTAAAATGATTGTTTTCTAATACTTTTGAGTGCTTTTAATCTCACATTAAAAATTAAAAAAAAATTATATGTTTTGAATGAAAACGATTTTTACTTTTATTTTTATTACGATATTTTGATTAAAAAAGTCGGATGGTATATTATTCAAAAGGAACCTATATACTATAATTATTATTTAATTTTAATTGGTAATTAATATATAACTAAGGTTGCAGACTTTATTTAACGAATCGTCGTTATAAAAGTATCAGATATATAAGCTTCTTAAGTTTAGGAATAATTCAAAGCTCGTAAATAATCCGTTAACTCGAAATTAATCAATTTAGATTTGCATATAGGTAAAACGGTTTTATTTTTAAATAAACTTAATAAAATAAACATTCATTCAAATAATTACGGAATCCTTTTTACATGTTAATATTTAAAATTATTGCCACGAGTTCACTGTTTTAAATTATAATATCTACAAGTAAAGAAAATAAATATCGACAACATTTGACTATTACATATCAATAAATTATTTTGATAAGTATACTTAGAACTATTTTTAAACGCTGTAGGTACCTATATGATTATTAATACAATTATTGTTGAAATATACCGTAAATGCAAATAATAGGTACCTACTACATAATATTTTATTTATATTATATTTAATTGAGCGAATTAGCTTTTAACAAGTAATTGATTATTAAAATATTAATTAATGATTATCAATAAGTAATTGTATAAATAAAAAAATAAGTCCATTGTACTTTTGATCTTCAGACAAGATAGTATACTTATATAGTTATTTTAGATTTGAAAGCAATGATAAATGATTGCATTTGAAATCGATTCTTAGCAAAGTTCTGCAAAATATCATTTTTCGATTTATAATAATTTATCATTATTTTCAATAGTCTTATTTTTTGCATAAGAAATCTCCTGGAAAAATCAAAAATTGACCTTTCATTTTTTTAGAATCGACTAGAATCGATGTTTTGAAACACAAATCTATCTACCCTAAAACTACTTTTCAACTCATAACAAATAACTGTAACATAAAAAAAAATCTATTTTAATTTTTTATAATTGGCCAAAAAGTGGTAAAAAGAATTAACAATATTATCGCATAAATATTGTAATACTGTAAATATTTAAGGCAAATTAACAATTTCTGGTGTTATTATTTTCCGATACATAAAAATTTTCACTTTCGGTAGTTATTACTTTCAGGGCCGTCCCGAAGAATTATTTATGGAGGGGAAGGTTTGTGTCTAATATCGACAAAATAAATCTTTAAACCGTAAAATAAACAAAAAAAAACTTTCTGTTTTTGTCGACTGGTGTTTTGGTTGGGGCCTGATCACTCCCCCCTATGACCCCCCGATTACCTTTACATGCTTAAGAAAATGATTGGAAAAATTGAATATCGAATAGAATGCATTTTCAATCATGAAGCTATTTGTTTAGAACATCCTACTTGACTCTTTTTAAACCCAATAGTCAATATGGTATATTTACATAAAAAATCTCAGAATCTAAAAAATCAAATAGGTATATAAATTGGTGAAAGATATATAATTTCGGATAAAATAATTAAATAAAATTAAAACAAATAATCTAACCTAAATAATAATAATGTATGTTTTAAGTTTGTATAGATAATATTTTTATATTATTAATAGATACATTATTGAACATTTTATATAATGCATTTGTGTTGTTTATAGATATATTTTTAAAGTAATTTTCGATAAAATTTGAATATTAACCTAATATTTTTTTTTATCTGAAACGTATAAATATTTTGGAATTTTTCAATGCACACATAGTAAACAGTAGGTGTTATTAAAAAGTTATGTTTTTTTTTTAGAAACAGAGTATACCATAAAAGCAATTATTTGTATACAATGGTATTTTATTTTTTTTGGTTAAATGTACCGATATTTTGTTAGTAAAAACATTGGAAAAGTTCAACGTGGTGAATATATGTAATCGTCCCGAAATTGGATGTTAATTACGCTTAGGGCGTGTGTCAAAGTTTAAAAATTCCCATTATTTTTCCAAAAAAAAAAAATATAAATTCGAAAAACTCAGTAAATCTACTGTCAAACCCCTTTCACGCGTTAAACTTTTTTTAGCGTTTATATCATTGACTATATGTGTATAGTACAATAAGTAAACTTTATATATGTATTACACAAAATATAAAAATGCAGGCTCCAATGACACGAAGGGAGGAACCCTTATTGTTTAGTATAACCAACCCCTGGGAATGTTATTTTTAACACTTTGGGTTCAGTCCTTGGAATCTTTATTAGAATGTGTGATGATTAATCGTTTTCAGATTAAAAATTAATGCACACATATTTTCCGAAATATATTTTAATATACTTGTTCAAATTACCTATAAGCAAAATTACATAATTCTCAAAAATATATTAAATCGCGTTTCGAGTATATACAGGGTGATTTTTTTCATTTATAACATAAAATGCTTATTATTATCTTTTTGGAAACTTTTATTTTTACTATAAAGACATAATAAGATATTTTACTTAGCTTCTTTTAAATATAAATTAAAATCGTTAAAATTTATTATTTTTAAAATAACTTAATACATATCTAAGGAATGTCGTTTAAAAATTAAAAGATGATGTTGATTTAGAATACAATAGAAATGGTGAAAATTATAAGATTACTACAATATTCAAGAATATAGTAAAGCTAAAAGTATCCAAATAGACAAATTTCAAAAACGTCATATACTTTCCCATTAATAATGAGTGCTTTAGGCTAAAAATACTACTGTATATGTGAATTTAAACAATTGGAACTAAACGTAAATAATTGAAAAATGTATACACTTAAATGATTTATAAACGCACACACAATATCTTTACATTACTAATGACTGAACAAAGTGTATATCAGACAATGTGGAGTATAGGTCTACTCAGATAATTTTTTTAATTCGATGAAAGATAATGTGTAAAGATCCGGATAAGTACCATTAAAACTATATATATATATTTGATTATACAAGTTTAGTGTTATATTAATTTACAAATTAAAAATATCAAAATAATTAATTTATGAAGTCTAAATTTCCATTTTTAAAATTAGAAATATCCAGTAATACAATATACACTATACACACTATACAGCATTTAATAACAATATTATTATTGTTTTTATTTTTTCAAGTCGCAATTTCCGGGTGAAAAGTGTGAAGGAAATTAGAAAATTTTAATATATAATCAAAAGTGGTAGACTCAAAACAGTTTTTGATATTTTTTTTATGTTAATGTGCTTATAAATGTATACGTGAAAAAATTAGAAAACAAGTTTTTTAAATTTTAAATAAAATATGTTTATGTACCTATATATTTATTTATATATTATTATTATTTTTATTATTATATAAATTATATTTTAATATATTTTGTTGAAAATTTAAAACAAAATCACGTTAAAATAAAGTATGCAGAAAAAAAATGAAAAACGTTTTATAATTTGTTTTAATATTAAATAATTATATTTTAATAATTCGTCCAATTTACATAACAAGAAAACTCTTTAGAATACCAAAATTATGTAGTGAATACTTACTGATTATATTATATATAATACCTATTATGTAATGTATAGGTAAATTATTATAATATTATATAGGCATAATAGAATAATATTTAAAATTATGTTATAAATATTATACAATAGTATACCTATATAAGTATATATTATTATATATTAGTTATTTTATCTGTGAATGTATATATGTATTTAATTTTCTTTTTTTGTAAACTTGAAATACTCAGGTGTATGTATGTCACTATTTTTTTTTATAAAAAGTTAGAATTTTTTTTACTATTATTTAGTTTTCATACTTTTTTTAAATGATAACCTATATTTTGAACTTGATATTTTGATAAAGAATATTTTTCTGCAAATGTTGATGTATCAATATTGAACATTGAAACAAGAGTTAATTATTTATTAGCATTTAAAGTTTAGAAGTACGATGTAATGCGGGGTACTATAAAAATTATTTCCCGGCTCTCCACACCACCAGTCAAAACTTTAAATATTTACAAATAATGAATTGTTTGTTCAATATTCGATATTTATATCTAATACATAAAATATTCAGGAAAATATTTTGCGTCGGAATACATATATCAGGTCAAAAATTTATGTTGACATTTAAGAAAAGTATAAAACCTAAAAAAACAAGGATAAAAATAATAAAAATTGGAACTGTTTATAAAAATATAGTGACATAAGTATCTGAAGTGTACAAGTTATACTCACAGAGACAATGAGGCGAGCACGATAAAGGAATCACTCTGTAAACAATTGGATCTTAATCTAATAAAAAAATGGATTTTTCGTTTGAATATTTTAACTAATTGAATAAATGTAATCTGAAAGCTATTTTTAACACATTATTTTTATTAAAAAAATAATATTCCAGTTAAAAATTACTTGCTATAATATTTGTTTCAAGTATTATTTAACAAAAATTATATCGACATTTATTGATTTAGATTTTTGAACGATTCTCACATATCTACGAATAGAGATCGTCAACAAACGTTTCTCATAAAATAATAGGTATGAGCTAAATTAAATAGTTTATTCTTTGTTTATATTGTTAATAATAATCCAAAGTTTATGATATTTTACTTCGTCATTATATTAATTTTACTTTCAAACAAAACTATTTATTGTTTTAATATTGCATGTCTGCCCAATTAATATGAATAAAAACTCACTTGGAATATTTATTTTAAATTATTAAAATATTTATATAATTTAGTTAATTATTTCTCTAACCTCTAGAGTGTAATAATTGTACAAAAATACCAGTAGTCTTACAGCATTTAAAATTTGTAAATATGTTAAAATGTTTTTTGGAAAATATAAGAAAAATTTTAAACTACTTGAAACATAAATACATAATTATATTTTATAGTGTTTGTATGTCATTTTTTAGTGTACAATTTAATTACATCAATTCGTTTTATCATCTTTATAATATTATACTTAAAAAATGTCAATAGTTTTGCATGGAATAAGAAATTAAAATTTTTTTTGGCAACTAGTAGGTACTCATCATAATGTTGTAAAGTAAAGTTTGAAACAAGAAAATGGTATATTCTTCCTTCATTTATTTCGATTTTAATGGGTTAACTTTCAAAACTTTTGGGATTTAATTTTATTTTCAATGACTACGTATATATATATATATGTATATATCACATAATATTTTATAACAATATATAGTACATACAATTGAATTAATAATGTTTATTATGTATCAAAATAAAATGACATGAAATACGATTTTACTTATCTTCGAAAATGTAACCCAAATTATCGTGGTAATAAATAATAATGTAATTTTTTTGCCTATGTATAGTTATATAAAAGGTCGTTTGTAAATCAACAATATATATATATACAATATAAAAATTATAACAACCGACTCGATGAATATAATATTACAAACAAAGTATTTATATTTTGTAATAAAAAAAACTGTTGTCTCCTATACCTATATGGCTATATATGATTTTTTGGGTTATATTTTATTGCTTGAATTCTTATATAGAAATTCTTTTCATGATGTCTATATTCATAATATAAAAATTTATTAATAATTTTCCATATTTTCTATTTTTTATTTATAACTGTAATTTTATTTTTTTCTGTGTTTAGTTACAATTTAGTTATTTTTATCTGTTTTTATTTTTCAGTGCAAAAGTGCATACATATTTAATCATTTTTTAGTGGATAAACATCCAACCCTAAATGATTACCTATATCATAATATAATATTAGGACAACTTTGAGGGAGGTGGAAATTCGTTATTACATTATATTATACGATATTGGATGGTTTTTGGCAATAATTAAAATTGTTCACGTGTAAATAAGTTTAAATTTCTGTGGTATTAATTTTACATTAAATTATATAGGTAATATTCGGTATTTCAAACACCTTTTGTATGATTTTTACTGGGAATTCAATCCGTTCATTTCGACGTATAGCTAAATATTAAAATAATAATAACATATTCCCCAATCCCCATATACCTATTATCGTACGACTCGGCGTAGGACGGTGGAAAATATTCCGAGTAGTAAACAATATTATAGTATCTAAGTACCTACATTATTTTAATTTATATTATCGCATATTATAACAGAACTCTGATTTATATAAAACATGAAATATTTCTATCACTAGTCACTACCCCTCTATACTGGTAAATTGTAGAAAAAATAAAAAAATTTCAAAATATCTATACTTACTAAGTAAAATTTGACTAGGTACTTCATAAAGGGAAAATCAGTAAACAACATGTTATATTATAGCATTAGGATCTGAAATATTTAATATATATTTAATGATTATTTTCCTTATATTTCCATCAACTGAGTTTTATTGAAATATTGCAGATACTGCATCATGAAAGTATTGTAATGCTAGAAATAGAAACATATGTAGTAACCCCTTAATATTTGGTGATAATTTATATAAATCATTATTTGTCTAAACATAAACTAATTTTTTAACGGCTTTTATAATTTTCTTATACTGATTACAAAATTTACTCAAAATAATATAGTTGCTTTGGAAAAAAAAACAAAAAAATTCAAGTCAATTTTCCCATAAATTGATTTTTTTTATTATTATTTTTTATTTAGCTCTTCAAAGTTCAAAGAAGATAATGGGCCCCACTGAACAAGTTTGTGTGGAGGCCCATGAGTTCCAAATTACAATAAGATAATTATGTACAAATAAAAAAATAGATATAAAAGTATAAAATATATAATTTATAATATATAAGTTATTTTAAATACATGTGACATAATAAAATCGATTAAACTGTTAAACTTAACTAAAAATAAAATTATAAATAGTATTTTTACATTAAATTAGTTTTTGTTTTGCAAGCAACGGTTTTATATAACTAAAATAATGTTTATATTTTGTTCTTATAGTAGTCAATCCATAATTATATTTTTGTAAAATCTTAAAAAATGCAATATTTAATATCTAGTGGAAGCCTATTATATAAGTATATGAGTATAGGTTATTATTATTAAACATGACATTATATCTATTCATTAAATAAAATAATATATAGGTATCTAACATTTGATTAATATAAATAAAAACAATATAACAATTAAATTTATGTTGCTGATAATACTAAAAAAATAACTAACAATTAAAAGAAAAATTAACCTAGTAAAAATATTAAAAAAAATACATAGTAATAATAATAATAATAACAATAATAATAATACGTATATTGGCTATAGGTATTACCTATAGGTATAGTTAGTAAAAATGTAAAAAACAAGACGTAATAAAAAGCACGACATTTATATTATTTATATTACTATTTTTTGGAGCATGACGTTTGTAAGCTTATAATGTTGTCTTTAAAAAAAAAACCTTAATAAAGTGCTTTGAGTTGGATTATATTCATTTTAATTTTGGGTTTTAATGAAAAAGTAGGTAAGGTTCTAATATTGTAAATATTCCGTAACTTTATACATTTAAAATGTTTATATAAAAAAAAAACGTTAAGGAAAAATCTCTGGAATAATATATAATTTTAACTGTTCTATTTACATACAAATTTAAATAAGAACTTATTATTATACTTACTATTAAAAATACAAGAGTTGTGATAACTATTCATAGATCTTATAGTTTAAATTATATTCACAATATACATTTTGTAAAAATATCTCTGTTAAAATTAAGTAAATGTTTGTATAGCTTGTAAATAAAGTGTGAAGATAATGATAACAAAATGAAATAAATCCAAAAATATAATTATTTTTACTATTTTAATTTTCACAAGGGAGATGTTAACTGTATTTTGTATTGTAAATTATAGATTCTGCCAGAAGGGAGTCAAAACGGATTGTAGGCCAATTTTGAAAACTGGATAACCCTAAAAAATTTGGAAAACGGGTTTGGACGAAATGCGGACAAATAGAAACTGAGTTTAAACTTAAAAAAAATCAAAACCGTGTTCCGAAACATGAATCCCCCAAAAATTAAAAACGTGTTTGAACCGAAACGGGTTCAATATATATATAAATCTTAAAATAGTAATAGTCTGAATAATTCTTAGATTGCCCACTATATCCACCTATTCATTTTAAAAGCTTTAGTGGTTGGAAAACTATCTTCTAGAAAGCGAACGTCATTTTTCTAACCTTCATAATAAGAAACCATTACGAATCCTGATATAGTAGGCACATAAATATAGTACCTATATCTACTAAAATGTGTTGGGTCTTCCTATCTACTCCCCAACATTTTGATCTGTACAATATTGTAGGCTTCAACACTATCTCATACAATTTACCTTTTAACTTAATTGAGAACATTTTCACTTCATCCACTTCATCTATCCCACACCTTATCCTATGTTTCATATCTTCCTCGAAAACACCATCCTTTTGTAGAACAAGTCCTAAATACTCGAACCTCTTAACCTCACCCACTTCGTTCCCATTAAATTTCATTACCTGCCTTTCCCTATTCACTCCTTATTTCCTTTTGCCAAAATCATACTCAATATATTCTGTTTTTTGTTGTTTTAAAATTACTATTTTTATATATAAGCTTTTACACGTGGAAGTCATATAACGAAATGCAATCATAAATTTATCACGAGTCATGAAAATATATTTAATATTAAATTTCATTATAACAAAAAAATAAAAAATAAAATGTAAACATTGATATTGATAATCACGGCAACGAATTGTGAAAATAGACCAACTAATTTAATAAAAATGATTTAGGTATAATAATACTTTTAAGTTTTAGATTTATATATGCCCAGTGGTTGAATTTGAAAAACAAATTTAAGGACGGATTCTGAGCTTTGTTAAAAACCAGCGTTCCGGGACATATTAGAGAAAAAGTAAGGCGTGGAGGACTTCGTCTCCCACACCCCCTATCAAAAGTTTTCTAACCGGTGGAATTTTTAAAAACATTTTTAGATTATTATGTAACATGAATAGAATAATATAAATAGAATATAAAAAATGATTTTTTTTTTACATCAACGTCGAGTTACATTTTCGAGAAAACATAGTGAAGGCATTTCTCTTTCAAAAGAATTGAACATTTATTCCTTTTAAATGAATTTTCGAAGAAGCTGTAGATGTAGAATGAAATGTAGTTTTTATATAATTTTCAACAAATATTTTTTTTAAATTACTGATAAGTGATCAAAAAGTTTTGATATTTGCATCTTATTAATTACACGTATACATCAATTTATTAGTCAGTTTTATTAATTTATTAGTGATACTACGTATACATTTATAAAAATTTTTGGTATAGAATTCCTGTTAATAATAAAATTACCTACTGGGAAAATCGAAAATTAACTTCTTTAAAGTATCAACTACTATAAATTTCCTATCAGAAAGCTCCTTTTATCTAAATTAAATTCATTTTGCCTAAACTAAAATGCGTGGTAATCAGTAGTAGTAGTAAAACGCAAATCGCCATATAAATAAAATGTATAATATTTTATGAATAAAATTAAAAGTAAACAAATACCAAAAACAAAAATTCACTAGTGTTGCATCTCGCATTGATTTTGCAAGGATTTCATCATACCTTTTATATCCTTTTAGGCTTTAGCTATTCATGAGTAATAAAAATTATTTATTACCGATGATACAAATATATGATTTAATAAGATTAACTAGTCAAAATGTTATATCTAAAACCTATGCGATAAAGACAAAAAAAAATATTCGTTTTCGTAATTTCATTATTTTTCCAAAAGAAAATTGAAATTTTTAAAAAATTTTAAGTACAAATTAAAACGGACGCTGCGTTCCCTGCGTTCCTTGATAAATAAATAAATGGGTACGCTGTTAAACATGAAGAATATGAAAAGTAGCTCCGTCCCCATGTGTCCCTCCCCAAATCCACCACTGTATATGCCTGCATATTGTACGTTTCGTCCGCATCCCTAGTTTAGGATTCATGTTTTGTTGACTTAGTGGCGCACACGGAGGGGTACAGGGGTGTCAGTCGACACCCCCATAATAGTTGGTAGCGGGTGGTAGACTAAAATATTATTCCAATATTTTGTTGATAAACTATAAGATAATCTATTATGAACGTTATTCAGGTTACAAAATTGATCACAAAAGTTGTTTGGGTACATTTAATTGGCGGTGTGGGTATGTTGTAAAAGTGTGCTGACACCCATTGTAGAAAATTAGTGTGTTCGTTGTTATAGTTACTGGGCAGACAGAAGCCGAGAAAATTAACAGACTCGCGAAGAATGTGTTCGTAAAAATCGTAAGATTGTAGTTGGGTAATATTCGTACCAGAAAACGGTAGGCTATACATCCACACATAGTGTTGCGGGTGTGTTGAGATTAATCACGACAGTTTAATATCGCATAACACACATTTAGTTTAATCTTACGTCATGAAAAAATTCTTATGATACCCGGTATTAGGTAAATGTATGACAAATGTACATTTTGGGGGAAAAAAAAAAAATTGTACTTAAAACCGTGCAATTATTTTTTATGTAAATAAGCTGCGATAACTCGAAACGGTCGAAATCGACGACGACGACGTAGTATTTTGACGGGAACGAAATCCATCTACGTATATTATACTATTATATTGTCGTCGATTTTTGATTTTTCTTTTTTCCCGCTGCCCGTCTACGTATTTCGCGTTTAAACACCCGAATTCCGCTAACGGACGAAAAATCGGACGACTTAGGGTTAATAATGCGCATTCGACCGATGGGGTTCGATGGTCGTCGGACCACGAACTTATACGACTTAAGACGACGACTTATACGACAAAACGGTATAAAACGACATATCGTATAATAACGTAATATTATAACATAATACACAATAAAATAAGCCAAGTATTTGAACATGCGCAGAAGTGGAAACGCCGCATTCTTCCCCAACGGCGCCGCGGCGTGACGGTATAAAATCGTAGCCGGTCGCCGCCGCCGCCGTCGGGTACGCGCGCAGTACTATCGCGGACACGTACACGCAAACAATTCGCCGAGCTCTCGTCGGACGGATCCCGCGGGTGCGCACCCTCGTCGAAAATTTACGTAAATCTACACGCAGAACTTTTCTGTTGTCGCGGTTTTTGTTTTTTCCATCGAGTCGCGTCGTGCACCGAAAACGCAGCGAATATTAATAATATTATACAACGGTCGAATCGTCGTGTACGCGACTCTATTTTATTTCCGAACAATTTTACGGGTAGATTTTCAATTTTTTTATTTTAGTTTTTTCGTGATTTTTTTTCGGTTTCGTCCTCCCGTAAATCAGTGTAAAACACGATCGCGAACA
This sequence comes from Pemphigus obesinymphae, assembly GCA_025469235.1. Taxonomy (NCBI): domain Eukaryota; kingdom Metazoa; phylum Arthropoda; class Insecta; order Hemiptera; family Aphididae; genus Pemphigus; species Pemphigus obesinymphae. The sequence goes on from JAIPRL010001977.1 coordinate 26,426, forward strand.
GAAAGAAAACGGCCGCCGACGGAAGACCGCGAGCACACGCCGGTAAAAATAAAAATACTCTTGAATCCATTATGAGTACATTGTTATTATATGTATATTGCAGTGCCGCCGCCGCACAGTTCTCGTGTATTGTATATATATACGTTAGTTTTCTCCCCGTCGTCGCGAACGTCGTCCCCGTTACAGCCGATCTAATATGCGCTGACATTAAAAAACCATTACTGTCGCGAACTAGCCCTTATAAACGTCATCTCTCCCGTCGACGGACTATCAATTTCTTATTTTCCGCTCGTTTTATTTGAAAGAAAGGAAGCGAAAAAAAAATACATTTATATATACATATTATATTTATTTATTCTTTCGTTACTCATGCGGCACCCGCCGAACCGCACGGATGATACACGCGTTCGCGACCGACGACGTCCCGCGGCCACGGGCACACATACGGTTTTTCCCGCCATCACCCCCGTAGTGTATTCAAGATCTAACTAGTGTTATATATTGGTTATCGGTCTTGTAGGATAGGCAGCATATTATAGGTTATATTATAATAATTATACAATTATTTAGCGGGTGAAATGTATGCGGATGTGATAAAAAAAAAAAAAAAAATTAATCCCTCCACAATAATATTACCTATAAATAGGTAGGTTCGTATTATATTATGCGAGTCGAGACGTTGGTGCTTACGTTGGGATCCGGAATATTAATCGAGTTAGACGTATACAAACAGCCATGGGTCACCTCTGTTTAATGTTTTTCAGTCGTCATACACGTAGGTACTTTGTATATTTCGGGCACATTAAAATGTAATATCCGTCCGTCGTATAGACTATTGTCGAAAACAGTGCGAATAAATTCCTATTAAACGATGGCGTATTTAAAAGCGCACACCGAAAGTCATCGCAGGTTATAGGGTATGCATATTATTATATAATAATATTATTATTACTATTACGACGAGAAAACAATTTGCGATAAACTATTTTACATAACTATTAGAATTCGTACTAAACATTTTATATACCGCGCGTTATAACGCTATTAAATGAAAAATAAAAATAAAATTAAACTTTCGTGTTGCCATATTATTATTATATTGCTGTCGATCCAGGTCAAATATAGTTCACTAAAAACGAAATAAAACAATTCTATTTATATATGTATATAATACATTATATTATTATATACATTATATACATTATACATATTATACATATAATTATATGTATGTATGTATACCGATGACTCGACAATTATACGCATTAAGTGTATGACAAATATTATTGAAATAATAATAATAATAAAAAAAAAAAAAATCATAATTGTAATAGTAACGGACGAATTATTTAAATTACGTTAAACGTGTTTTATTCTAAGCTTTAAAAATATATTTATATTAATCAAGATATTTTTATATTTTCGCTTTATATAATAATATATTGTATTCCACTATTCTGTTCGAATAAATCATTATTAAAAGAACGCCACACACCTGTAGTTTTGTGTGGGCAAATTTTATGAAATTTTAAGAAAAATTAAAATCCGACAATCTAAAAATATTTTAATATATTTTAAAAGTAATTTAAAAATATTCTCGTGTTAGTGTCACTTTTTATTGTTGTGTAATCGCGGTATTTGTTAAGAGACCATGTTATACTTGGGTACCTTTGTACTTTTTTACTTGGTTTTCAGAATGATCGTATACTCGTATTATTAATATTGGCACCAAATAAGAGAAGAGAACTTTTCACAGAGGATTTTTATTTTGCAAGTATTTTACATCTGTAGTGGTCGATCCGTAGAAAAGTAAAAATTTTATAATTTTCAATTGCTCATGAAAAATACAATACAAACATCAAACAAAAATGACTCTGTTTAAATTTAGTAAATGTAAGATTTTTATTGATGTAAAAAATGTTAATTTGCGATTATTCTATCCGATATAACACTTGAAGTAAAAAACTATGTTTTTACAGACTATTTTCGGGGTCCTCTTAAATATCGACTAATTTAATAATTTTGTTATCTATTATGTATAGTGCAGGTGAATTTTTTATGGAGTTTTCACTGGGCAACAATCAAAATTGTTCTCAAAATATATAATCTTATGGGGATTATATGCATATGCCTCATTGTTATTAAAAATATATAAGGTAGCGGAATATTATGGAAGGGTATACATTAATTCAAATTCATACTAATAAGTTATAATCTATAGGTATACACAATTGGCAAAGGATATATAGTTATTTTATTAAATTTAATGGAAATTCTTTTCTTTATCATTTCTTGAAAATATGGATAACCTAAATATGCATATAAATAATAAAATAACCAAAAATAAAACGTAATTTAACATTTAATTTTTATTTAAATTATAAACAAGCGAAAATAACATATTTATGTCTAAATATTATACATAATTTTAAAGTTTTTTGATCTTTGTATTATTATAATGATTCGGAAGTTTGTTTATATGTCGCATACTAATAATTTCATCACAAACCTTTGTTATATTTTAATTTCAGAATATACTTTCTATGTCACCCTCTTAGAGTCCTTAGAATTTTGTAAATTTGATATAGTTTTAAATTATAGTAGACATACAAATACTTGATTAATCATCAGCAAGCTGATTGTTAAAAATACCATTGCATTTATTCAGTTTCATATGTATGTTCATAATCATTAATTATTTATTCATTTCACATTTGTTTATTTTAATTAAATATTCACGTCGCCAAGTCTTTAAAAATATAATTCATTAGGTGACAAAATATTTTCAGTGTGTGACATTTAAGATGTCTAGTTTACTAGCTTAAAAAATGCACTACCTACCTAATAATATTACTATAATGCCGCATTTATATTTTATAGCTATAGCTTCCAGAAATTAGTGGTTAAAGTGGAAAATAATTGCAGAGGAGTAAAGCTAATGCAAAAAAAGCGTCCCTTGAATTGTTCGTTACACCTTATTCATTTTTGGTTTAAAATTTTGTGGACACTAAGAATTTCTTAAATAAGATCAGTAAAAAAATCAAACTGTCATTAAAAATAACACGCAACTATTATATATACCCGTAGTACATTTTTGGTTTTTACCAAAATAGTTTTTTTATAATAACCTTGCAAACAATTTATAATTAAATACCATTTTACAAAATTTTTTTATTTAATTTTTTAATATTATGAACAAAACAACAAGTTCTATCTCAGCTTTCAAACAAACATTTAGATCCATTGGCACTATACTCTAGCATTCATAATTTATAACATTATAAGTATATAATTATATTAAAAAAAACCATCAAATTCAGTCTTGATAAGACATCACACCGACAATTTTTCATTGAAAAATTTGCATTAGCATTTTTCATTTTTATCAACTTCAAACATGTTAGAAATACGAAATAAAAAGCAAATTATATCTGACATTATCTAACGACTGATGGAGCTGATTTTTGATATATGCATTTTTACATGTTTTATGATAGCTGTTAAAATGTTTTTTTTTTAACAATAACTCATGAAATATGTAAAAATGCATATTATATCAAAAATCAATTCTATCAGTCACTAGAAATTTTGTTCTTTAATGATTTATATTTTATTTCATCTTTCTAGAATATTCTCAAGTTGATAAAAAAGAAAAATGCGTAAACATATTTTTTTTTAACAAATATCCTGATTATGTATTAGATAATTAAAAATTATATTGATACAAAACTATTTTTGAAGTATTCTAAAAATATATTCAAATATGTTAACAAACTGATGGATTTTCATTTCCTTTTAAATTTCATAAAAATTGTCTATAGGTACAAAACCCCTTAAAAATCAGGTGTGTCCTCTTAATAAATATACCTAATTTTTGGTATATATATATATAGATAAAATGTAATGTAGTTAATATACTTAATAATATTATGAAACTAATAATATTATATGAATAATAAAAAAAAAATTCAATCTACATTAAAATTAGACCTATTTTTGTGATTATGGTCTTATTATAAAACCGTGGTTCATCATTCTACTATTTTTGTGTTACCTATAGGTACACCAAATACTTTTTTTTTTAAACTTTTAATGCATTTATATTAAAATAGACCTTTTTTATCATTACGGTCATATTATAAAACCGTGGTTCATCATTCATTACTATTTTTGTGTTAAATATAGGTACACCAAATACTTTTTTTTAAACTTTTAATGCATTTACACGTAATTTTTATTATTAAAAAAATATTTCAACTGTCCTTCCGGAATGTAAACTAAAAGAGGACGTCAAATTTAATCTAAGTGAAGAAGGGAGATGCCGTCCCTCTCTGTCCCCCCACTTTAACCACTACCAGCAATAAGAACCCCAATCTGTATAAACGATAATTTTTGTAATAATCAATGATTATCTTTGTAATTTTTTCGACATTTTTGTACGTTTTACCGGAAATAATTGAAAAAATCACAATCTTATTATTGTAATCAAAAATTTAAAGTAAAATATAAAAATGCATTTATTTTGCATACTTATTTTATTTTTTGTATTTATTACCTATTCAACGTTTTTATAATTAATTATTTTAAATTGAAGGTACCTAATTATTCTGTAACTTTTATATCGGTGTTTACCTATATTTTATTTTGCATTTCTTAGATCATTAGGTTATTATTTTTCATTATATAATCATTTTTAAAACATTATTGAGAAAATTCACGCTATACTTGTATTTTTCAAAAACATTATTAGTTAAAAAACTATCACGTTTATATCAGTGGTTGAGTGTTTAATACCAGGCCTATGGCACTGGATGATACTGGACTTTGTTCTTGGCGATGGCGGCTTGTGGACCATAAACGAAATTTTATATTATTTGCAATCATATTTTCTGTGATGTGATACCCAATGAACAGTTATTTGACGGATAAGAATCAAATATCACAATTTTAGATCCCTTTAAAGTATAAATATAACCATTTCGTGAAGACTGGATAAGTGATGGGGATCGTTATTAATTGTTAAAATATATCGTTTCTAATATCATGAACGGATTCCAAGGATTGTAATACGACATCCAGTATGAATCACAAGCTACTAAATAGTAGTGTCGTTTCTGTTATGTTCTGGAAAAATATAAACCTTTAAACCTTTATATAACCTTTTTTGTAGGTTAATTATGTTGTACCTATATTGATAACACATTTAATATAGATAATTATAATAATTGTTTAATATATTTTAGGTATTATGTCATACTATGTATATCGTTTACAACCGTTTTATCAAAATCGAAAACATTTTATAACTATGGTATAGTTATTTATTTACGTGATACAATATACAACCATATATTTTCAAAATTGATATGATATAAACGTTTTTGGGAGCGTTGATCTACTAATTTTCCGTCTATGTTCTAAATATATGTCTATACAATAGTTTTCGGCTTAATGTATTATTAGTAGAGAAATATAAAATAGTAGTTTTTTTTATAATTATATTATAAATATTGGTCTCTCGAACAAAGGCCTTCTATTGTTAGAGGTCTACAATCATTTTTAATCTAACGTATTATTAGATCTATATAATTATGGTCTACGATAATTAAAATTTTTTAAGTTACGATAACTTTATGACAGTCTATATATCCTTGATAAAATAAATTAGTGTAGCCGCTTTAAAATTAGAATTAAAAATAAAATGAGTTTTATAATTTCCAAAGGCAAAGATAAGTATATCACAATAATATTTACCATATTCGGAAAGTGAGTTGAAATAACGGAAAATGCAGGTAATTGGCATTGCGTAAAAAGGACAATTTAGAATGATATTTATGAAAATGAGATAAGAATTTATTAAAAAAAAGCTAAAATCGTACACAATATGAAGTCTGAGTAGAAAATATAACGGTTGCAAATATACCAAAGAAAGTGTAGAAAATCGATCAAATGACCTCTAGCAAAAATGGTAATTTTATTTAGGAAAAGACAAAAAAAAAATATATATATATATATATATTGGATAAAAAGTTCAAGTTTTACAACCTATATCTGATAGACAAAATTCACTGAAACCATCAATACAAACTGGAACGAGACTCGACAACCACGATTCTTAGAAATATGCAAGAGTACATCATCATTTCTGGTGAACTTTTTTTTATGTTTTGATTTTAGTTTGGATAATGTTTAACAAATGTCTCTTTATGGATGGAATTTTCTCGAAAATGTTTTCGAATAAACGAGCATGATAATCAAATGCAAATCACACAACTATTCTGTTTTGGCATCCGGGAGTGAAGCATTCAGTTACTAGATATTATGTTATGCTTTACACCATCATAAAATACAAAACATGATAAACAAATATATTGGCTAATATTATAAATTATACTTCTATGGAGCCAGAAAGAAGTTTAAAATTAATATAATTAGAATATTATCATAATTTCCAACTTTCTAACAGCACATTATAGTATTAAAACAATTCATAAGTCTTTATCTCATAGCAATATAAATACTGAATACTACTAAATACTGAAGAATGGAGTATATGATGTTTCTTATTAGCTGTGTTACCTTTTTGTACCATCGTTGGATTAAAATAATGATTTATTTCATATAAAGTTTAAATTAAATTAAATGGTTATTTATTATTAATTTAGTATGTAGCAACATGTAGTAACTTTGTAGCACGTAACCTATGGTTTATCAACACAATTTAGTGAAATAAAATGGAATTGATTTTAAATTAAAGATTTAAAAGGTTTAGTGTTAAATTATAGTTTCTTTGGCAGTAAAATTTGATAGATAACAAGTTAAACTTAGTGCCAATTTTGTACAACGAGACTCCCCTAGATAAAATTTCAAGTGCCCCATTGCAGTTATTTCATATTAAAATTAGCATTGTAAGTAATTTTGAATTTATCAATATGCTCTTATATTACCAATTTAATTTTTACTTAAAAATTATATGATACACTAAAAACCTGACAGAATATATTAATATTTTTTGGAAAATGAATTACATTTATGTTTAAATATCATACTTATGAGCTTTTGCTTAAATAATTTATAGTAACGATTGAATTGCAGCTTTATGTTACAAGTAACATAAACATCATTATGATAGCTAAAATTGGTTTATTTACCCACTTGCTTATGTAATAGTATCTATTATTATTTATGAAATTGTCTATAATAAGTTCTGGATAATAATAACTTTATTTCTGTTCTGTAATAATAGAAATAATATAATCTTATTTCTGACCTGTTTAATTTTTCTTTGCACATATTTCGTTTTACTCGATGCCATTTACATATTTTATTTTATAAAAAAATGTTTCATCTTGATTCGTCAAGATGACATGTATACACAAAAGCGTTATGTATAATAATCTATACAATGCAACATTGTATAAATCCCCCTTTTATTGATGACAATAAGGCAGTTTACTTTTGAGTCTATCTATATTATAAAAACGCATAACAAACTTTTTTTTTTTTCATTTATAAAGTTTACACTTCTGTAATCTGTCTTCTAAGTTATTCATATTGTTAAAGTATACTTTCTAATATTTTAGCAGTTCGTCGAATTTAACAATACTAATATACAATTTTGTGGAGTAAAAATAATAAAATGTGAAAGTGACTAGTAAGGTATATACCATAGTATATACGAGTATGTACTTCAAACATGTATACGCGATGTTAAAAACTTTAGATAATGTACGTATACAAATTAAAATTGAATGTCATATTATAGTTGAGTACCATTGAAAACTACAATTTATACCTAATACGTATTATAAAATTCTAATTTTGGTTATTGGATATTGTAGGTACTATATGTATTATATGTATTAATTATTATTATTATTTTTTATTATAAATCATGGTTTTATTTTACAATGCTGTATATATATAATTTAGATACTACGTTATAAAATAATATTTTTTAAATATAATATTGAAAACCTCGATGATCTAAAAAAATATAAATAATATTATGCAAAAGGTTTTCATCACATTAAAATGTAGTTTTGTACTTATAGTATTATATTAGAAAAATAGATTTTATTCAATATTGAATATACATAAAATGAAATATATCAAAATGGAACATACATTATATTTATATACACTTTGATTTAATTATAAAATAAAAGAAGAAAGTCTAATGTAATTATTATTTGAATAGCGTCAATTTTAACGATAAAGATTGGATGAAGACAAATCAAGATTAGAGTGTCAGTAAAGTAAACTTATAAGATACAAATTAACGTCGACGTTTTACCATTTGTATTTGAATATATTGGTTGTAAGAAAATTTAGGAGCTAATGAAAGTTAATATCCTTACTTTTAAAGATTTACGTATAAGAAACAGAAAAAATAAATCTTAATTTCTAAATTACTATTTACATACCTTTATAATAATTACTAGGTATTACCTATATAGGTAATATACAAATTGGAAAACAATACCTATCATATTATGAAGTATGAACACATTGAATATAAGTATTCGGAAAGCCCACTTTGCAAGCATGTTAAATTCCCGGTTTCTAAATGTATTTTAAACAGTATACTATAATTCCATAAAACATTTTAAGACAATTTATTTAACTTAATATATATTATACCTATGTATAGGAATATAAAACCAACAAAACGGTTAAAAACGGTAAATATTGATATTGGTATCTACAACAACGAACTGTAAGGATAGACGTTAGTTAGTAAAACACTTTTCAAGCATGCTGGATTTTCTATTTTCTGTCTCCTTAGTACCTATGAATAACAAAATGTAAAGGCAATCGATTGTAAAATTAACAGTGTTTCTCATAATTATATAATATTGTAACTATGATAACGTAGCAATATTACTAACGAATACAATGGGAATATGGCGTCTAAACTTATGTTTAGAAATCTAAATCTAAACAAACGTTATATTTTCGAGTCGTGATGACAATTAAAATAAAAAAAAAAAGTAATATCATATGTAAAGAAAAATTGTTTTATAATAATTTGGAACTTCAATCGAATATAATATCTATAAGATAATTTTAACCTATTAAGCTGAGTCAAATGAGGTTCCATTCACGAAAATTGAATAATGGTTGAAATCAACTTAAACGGAAAATATTTGAAACGTGAAGAGGATTGTAACAATATATAGGTAGGTACGCATATAATATTACTTTGATAAATCTTTAAATAATTATATTTTAGCAATTCGATAACATAGAAACCAATAAAAATAAATTTCAGTCCCGAATAAATATATATTAATAAACATATTGTAATGATATGAAATCATAATATAGTAGATATTATATACTTTATTATTAGTACCTATCTACATAAATACACAAAAATAAAATTTAGTATATTATATATTTTATATTAATTTGATTATTGTCATGAGAAAAATTATACATAATTAATATTAATTAGTATTATTATCTGTATATATTTAAATCTTGTAAAATATAGTTTATTTCTATTTGTAACATTATTGAAAAATAAAAATGAATTTAAATCCTGAGATTGTGGGTCAGTTATTGGTAATATACGCTAGTATTACAAGAAAAACAAATACAAGTTATTTATTAGAAATATTGTTAGATATTTTGTTTACAAATCTTATCAGTTATATGTCAATAAGGCTAATCCTACAAAGATGTGAAATATACAAACATTTTGCTCACGTTCTTTAGTGAACAATTTTTTTTAGACAACATACATTTTTAAACAAATTATGGTGAAAAATATATAGGTGATATATTATGATATACAAATAAATACCTAATACAAGATAATGCTTGAAGATAATGAGAGACTTTTTTTTAAACTTATTTTTGATTTACTAGATATAAGTATATTTTTCCTTATTTTTATATTATTCTATAGTTTAATTGTTATAATATGGTTTTATAATTATTGGTTTGTATTAATTGAAATTAAACCTATCTATAAATAGTTAAACAAAATATATATGCCATATACACATATACATATGTAATAAACATGTTTTGAACAAATTTTGTACTTACAAAACAATAAAAATAAAACTGACTATTAAAATCTTTTTAAACAATATTTAATAGCTATAGATTTTTATTTTCATAGTTTTATACTTTAAGATTTTTTATGAAATAAAATGAATGAAATGAATGAAAAATTCCTTTAACAATAAATAAAATAAAAATTCATAAAATGACATATCAACTAAAACAATGTAAACTCATAATATAAAATAAAGTACATGTTATATTTACTTCACGTGGTCATTTATTAATTCAAGTTGGGTATCGAGAAATAATAGCGATTATTTCCAGCGGTGTAGGTAGGGTACCAACGTGCATCGAACGTCCGAACATTTTTTCACGCTTGATGTTAAATCTAAAATTTAGCACCCACCCACTTACTTAATGACCCTAAACCCATATTTATGTTCAAATTTGATATTTTATTATAGCTAATATATGGTTAGGTTGGCAACTATAGCCGATAGTTATGATGTACGAAGCAAACAAATTTCATTCAATAAATAATAGATCTTGTTTACGGTCAATTATTAATTTATGATAACGAATAAATGAAATATCTTTTAATGGATAAAACTTAAACTTTTCAGTCACGGTAGTAGTATAATGTTATAGAAAATTTGTTATGATATAATAACTGTCAAATTATTTTATTACAGGAAGGAAATTTCTCCGGGCAACTAAATGTTGAGTTCCATTAAGGGATTGTGGATTAATCAAGAAATAAAATAAGTGATAAAACGTTTGTTATACAGCCACACTATATCTGTGTTACACTATATAGTTTATATACCTCTATAGCTGAGTGTACAAATTGATTTAACAATAGCTATTTCTTAATAAGAATAAACTAATGATTTACCAAATAGTTGTTCATAGGTACTATGAAAATTTGGGCAAAGAATAATCTGATGTCAAAAAGGATAAATTTGAAAGAAAAATAAAAAAAAATGCCTTATGGTGAGTCAAATAAAAATGATATAACATTTAAAGTGATCAAAGAGATTTATTTAAAATAAATAGGTACTTAAATTGTTGTAATGGATTCTTTGTTTGCTAAATTTAAAAAAAAAGAGAAAAATGCTTATGCTATGATTAGATAATTTAAATTTTGGTGTTTTGTTTCATGTGACTAAATTTTGTCACCATTCGGGGTAAGAGAACAAGCTAAAAGAATTCCCTTAGAATCTTAGTCCATCTTATCTAAACAAATGTGTCCATTTTTGTGGTAATTTATCTAAAATAATGGAAAATTATTTATCTATGACTGTTTTAGACTTGTATAAAGTAATTAATGGTCCTAGTATATCTAGTTTGTATATGAGTGTATTTATGCTCTTTTGAATCTAATTACTCTGTAGAATGTTCATTTAGTTTATAAAGAAAATACAATTCTATTTAAGGTCTACTATGGACTTAATTCATTATCTATACTGAATATATGATCAGAAATTAGGAAGTCCCTTAAATATAAGGAAGTTATTGGAAAATTTGCAGTACAGAAGGCACGTCGAAAAGTATTTTAATCTTTTATGTGCATAAAGAATAATTATATTATAAATGATTAAATTAATGTTATATTATATGTATAATTGTATATATTATATATTTATATATTATATCTAGATGATACTCATTATCCTGCTAATCTTTTCAAATGAATTCCAAAAATGTCTAAATATATTTATGTAATGTGTATAATGAGGAGTTTAAAGGTTAAAATTATACTTTTGAACGCCTTACTAAGTCTTTTACACGTTATATTCACCACAAGATCGTTTACATTCCACATACCATGAAGAGCACCTGAATTACTGCATCATTTCTCTAACCATTAGGCGATTTCCGTACGTTAGCCAGAAAAAAAACGCAACTGAAATAATTTTATTCTATCAATTTATTTCATATAAACTTGCATATATTTTTCAAAAATCTATTTAGAATTATTAAGACGTATTTCTACTAAGTTTGTTAAAAACTTTTTTTTGTTATTTTAAAATATATTTATAAACTTATAAAAATGTCTAAAAAATGTATAAAAGGTAGTTCCTATTTATTTGCCCTTAAGAAAATGACAATGGAAAGTACCATCTAGAATGAATTTGCAATCAAAAAAGTTCTTTACTCCACACTTCCTACTCGACTTCTTCTATCCGAAAAGTATTGTTTACACTGAAAAATTAAATAAACATTATAAAACCAATAGATTCCTTACTTCATTTAAAATCTAAAATAACTTTTTATTACACAAATTGAATAAAATCAAGTCATTTTAAAAGTTCAAACCCGCATTTTTTATAAATACAAAGGTAACATTGAAGAACAAACTTAAAATTTGTTTTTTTTATTATAAATTGAAATATATTGTTCTATTATTCTATTTTCCTTTATAATGTGTATAATGTATATATTATACATAGTTGAAATTTGACATTTTATCACAGTAAATACGTATTTATGAAGATAAACGAAATGAGTTGTTGATGTTTTAGACAGAACATGTTTATAAAATGAAAGCGTAATAAGAATATAAACTGTAGTCATTTAAAGGGCTTTTGTTTGAACATCTATAAAAAATCTATTGAAAAATTTCAGCTAAAAATGATTTTTGAAAGACTTTCTATTGGTGTATTTCAAGTCCCATCATCCAATGTGACCACTACTCAGTTAAAATTTTATTTTAGTATTTTTTTTACCATTTTAAATCTCTCCGATTTCAGAAAACGTTGTCAAATTATTTTCACCAAAAAACGTTATAACGTATACGATTCACATTGACACATTATAGTACTATATTATACTGTATAACTGAATGATTGAAAACATACGCATTAATAATATCGTGAAATATATTTTTGTGCACAAAAGGTTCCTCTGACAACATAACGGTCCCGCGGGAAATATCCCATTTGTTAATTTGGTTTCCAAACGAGAAAATCGAATAATGAAAATTGATCGCAAGACACGATATTTGAACACATTCCTTCCCATCCCTCTCCACAATATGGGTCTACAAAAATATAGACATTTTTATAATAGCATAACATATATTTTCAGCGGGTCTTTGGTTTGTTTTTATATGAGGACGTTTTTCAACGTTGGAAACACTTTAAGAAGATATCACTCGTGGTTCGCTTTTATAATCTGATTAAAAAGTTCACTAAAAGAACGTGCTTGCGTTGTACAGCGGGGGACCAGGTGTTTCGGGTAAAACCTAGAGTAAATTTTTCGGCTCATCAATCATGGACACAAAAATTGATAATGACTACTGGCGTACACGTTTTTATGCGTCTAATAAAGTAACCGTGTTCCGAGGCGGTTAGGTACCTATTATAAAGATTTGTTGATCAATAGCACGATATATGGGTAATGCGATATTACAATCATTCCTCTACGATTATGGATACTGCGGTGTACGCAAAACCATATTTTTGGAAAAAATACACAAAAAAAAAAAAAACACACAACATATATTTGGATATAGCTACCTAGCAAGCATATACGACGCTCGGCCGGCGAATTATATGCGGAAAATCTACATGGACCCTGTCTTCCATGAATTATGCCATTTCAGTAGGAATAACGCCACAATAACTTTGCTCCGGGAAACTGCGGTATTCCTGACGATAATATATCGGCGTAGTCCTGTAACTTGAGGTCCTTGTAGAAGTTTCGGCCGAACTGCGCACGATATTGCGTGTGGAACGTGCACGCGATTCGGCCGTTCACACCTCGCCGGATAAATTGTACGTACCTATATATATATTATTATTAATTTTTTTCTTCAAAGTTCATTTCAAAACAAATATTATCCTTCGAATATGCGTACAATGTGCACCGGAGTAATTCACATTGAACGATTTGATCGTATTTTACACGCACTAAACGGTAAACCGTGAGCAGGTACCTGCCTATATACGTACGAGGATAGTTCATTCGACCAAGCTAAAATGGTTTTAGGTAATTGGACTGAACTCTACATACCTATTCACCTACCTGTGTGCATACTTCTCCGCCAAAGAATGGGTTTCAAACTTTAACATTAAACCCGGACACGGTTTAAACCGTGTTTAACTCTCGTCTTAAATAACCCGCGGGATATATAGACCACGATAACGGCGTGACCATGATTTGAGAAGTTCGCCGAGCCGTGTATATTATGACCAGAAAATCATAAATGCACCTAGTACCTACTCAAATTGTTACTCGAAGGACTGCACTTCCCTCTCGTAACCTTTTATCTTGGGCTTATATTTTACTCCAGGGGTCGGCAACCTTTTTTACTTAGGCCGGGCCATATTTTTTTATCAGCTTTTTGTTGAGGGCCACATATAAAATTAAAATTAACTTTATTAAAAATATAATTTTAACATATAATACTAATATATTTATGGATAGCTACATTCGTATTATGAGTTTCATATTGCGAGGTTGTCCTTATTAACTATAGATTTGAATGAAATACATTTGTAGAGAAAATTAAAAAAATTAAATAAAATATATATTAATTAATTATCGAGTGCAAAAGGACATAAATATTTTTAAATAAATAGTGTTTAGATTCTATTGTGATTTTTGATGTTGATTTTTTTCCGCTAATTCGTATATATCAGCTTTCATATTGGATGTTGATATTCTTAAAACTGTGTTTAAGCGTTCGTCGCTTAATCATGAACAGTATTTAATTTTTTATAATTATTCAAAAATGTCTGCTCACGTAGATAAGAGCTACCAAAAGTAGTAATCATATTTTTTAGCAAAACTTTTAATTTCTTTAAAATCTATTTCGGAGAGACTTGAATAGAATAATTTTAATTCATTACATTCTTTAAAAGCAGTTTTAAGAGTATCGTTGTTTTGTAATTCTATGACTTCCATCTGTAAATTAGATTCAACATCGTTAATGTTAATAGGAAAAAAGTGTTTTGAAACAATTTGATTTTTTTCTCGTGTACGTAAAAGTATGAAAATTGAATTGAAAATTCAATTTGTAGGTTTTCGATATAGGTATATATTGTATACTTGACGTTCATCACAAATTTTACGTTTTTTTGACATGGTATTGATAATTATAAAATACTTCGAGCGGTTTGAATTTAAACTTCACGATTGTTATACGATGTCTGCACGTTAGTATGTTTCAAAACGAACTGTACTTAAACCATAACCGCGATAAGTATTTGTCGTAATCTAATCGTATCTAATGTTCATACCTATAGCATAATATAGTACATACCTAATACACTATATCATAAAAGATTATATTTTGTGAGATAAGCACAATCTTATATTCGTAAAAATATAATAGTTACGATTCGATTTTATTTATTT
Organism: Pemphigus obesinymphae; assembly: GCA_025469235.1. Classification (NCBI taxonomy): domain Eukaryota; kingdom Metazoa; phylum Arthropoda; class Insecta; order Hemiptera; family Aphididae; genus Pemphigus; species Pemphigus obesinymphae. The sequence goes on from JAIPRL010001977.1 coordinate 41,810, forward strand.
CAATTTAAGATATGAAATTAAAATTTTAAATAATATAATGAATATTTGGAGGGCCGCAGAAAAAAGTTCCACGGACCTCGGTTTGACGGTGCCTGTTTTACTCGGTTACAAATGCTCATATTGTGTCACTGTAACATGTTTACTGCTCCGTCCTTTTATTTAATCCTTTCACTGTTACGAACGCACATATTATAATATGCGTTATATCTGCGTTATATATGCGTGAATGCATTACAAAAAAATAAAAATAAAAAATGAGCCTCAAAATTATTTTCGCTTATATGATCAGTGACCACACCAATAGATATTATATACCTATCGAAAACATTATTGATTTCACATCTTATTTCTCGAACTCTAACATGCTTAAGTTTGCATCTTTATATATTAGAGTAGTCGAAGATGGATCTTGATAGCTACGACAAGCATAGATCCCAAATTATTGAACGGGTTTGGTAATTATGGCCGACTTGCATCAGAGACTAGACGCCACCAGTGAAAAAAATCTCATTGCTTACCTTATTTGTTACTCAGGAGTCGAACCTCGGACCTCGGTTTAAATTCAATTTAAATATATCTGCATCGATTTTGTAAGAGTTTTTTTTAATCGATGTTCTTTGTTAAAATATATAATATTTATTATTTTTCATTGTTTTATTATCACATCGTTTAATAATTATTAAGAATGAGTTTTTAATGTATTCCACAACAAAAGTAGTTTAGGTTCGTACTCATATTTTTTTTACTTTGTTTTTTAAATGAATTATTATTTTTTTGCCGTATACAATTTTAATTAAATTAATGGATACCTTCTCACTACGAGTAGGTACTTTTAAACATTTAATACTCAGTTTTTAGGTATGTATCTAATCAAAACCGTCAGTAAGTTTTAAAATGTTACCCTACTTCGCAAAATATACAATGGTGTCATTATACACTTAAATAAACGTTATTTTATTGACTAATTGTTCATGTTTGATATTGAACTTTGGCATTATAACCTTTTTTACACTGTATACTGTACAGGTATATGTATTAAGAGAACGTATCCAGGTATGTATCTTAGGTCAGGTTTTTCAATCGTCCACTTAATTCGTAGTTGTAATAGTAAACTACCTATTAAATAAGTTACATAGATTTACTCGATTGTTATTGGTCGATGTTATTTACTTTTCAGTTATCAGTGATAGCACTAATAAGGAATCATAAGGAAATGGAGTCTGTATTACCAGAAGTTATTTGTTGAATTAATTTTATTCAAAACAAATAGTACCGAATAACATAACACGAGTAAGCATTATCTCGACATTAAAAAATTATAATAATAACACATGTTATTCAGCGAATAAATCAAATTGAAAAACCAGGCCTTAATTTAAAAAATTGCTGTTAAAGTTGATAGAATCCAGTTGATCCAGTTGATCTCATATGTGTTCTCTTGTATATTTACTAGAGATATGATTTAGATGAATCAGTACTTTATAGCCCATTATTTTACACATTTAATATTATTATAGTTTATAACCCTGGACAGTAGCTGGCAAGAAGTTTAAAATGTATTCATATTACATTTTAATTGTAATTTTTTTTAAATACATTTTAACTCGATGAGTTATTTTTTGTACAATCAACTTATTTAGAATAGTTATTTTATTTACTTAATTATTTTTGATATTTTAAAATGTTGTTCTGTTTTTCTTATTGTTTGATTGTGATCATAATATTTTATTTCTTGACCATACAAATTGATCTTTTTGTATGTACGGGATATATCGATTTAACATTTATTTTTATTGTGACCCAACTGATACAACTAAAATTAAAAATAGAAACAAATTATACTAAAATATGAAAACTCCGACTTCTCCTTAGCATCCCTAGTGGCGCTTTTTACTAGGAAAAAATGTGGTTCATGATCGATTAAAAATTATTTATGACCCATAAGTCTCAACGCTGATCTATAGGGTACGTATTATACTATATATACAATACTTCAAATGGTACCAACATTTTGAAAAATTAACTGATATTTGACAAATAGTTTCTAGAGTAAAATACATATTATATTAACTTTTGACTAATAAATATTGATATATAAATACGTAAATTTTAATTTTTGTAATTTTCCATGAATAAATGTACTACATACTGTGTTTTCTAGTTAAATTATTTGCTATCTGAATATAAAAAGCCGATATACATAGGCAGTGTAGTGAAATATTAAGAAAATGTATTTCTCTAATATTTGGATAGTATATAATTATAACTTATAAGCTATTGCCTATAATCATTGTATGCTATTTGTCGTTAAATATATAACGGGCACTTATCCACATTTTTTTAAAATCGTTTATTTATTGATTTACATTTAATTTCAATAAATTCATCATTCTGTGTGAATGAATCATATGTCCAATATATAGGGTATATTTTTTATATCGTGATCTACTAATTTTCTCTGTAAGAGCGAAGGAGTGTAGGGTACTATAAAAGTATAACCTAGTGCTCCGCACATATTCTGTCTAAATTTTAAATGTTTATAAACAATAAATGGTTGATTCAATATTCGATATTGATACATACGTATTTTCAGAAAAATTTCAGAAATATTTAATTTTAAATATTAAGTTAGAATATAGGTTGTCATATTAGTAAAGTATAAATTAAAAAAAAATAATAATGCTATCTTTTTTTTTGTAAAAAAATATAGTGATAAAAGTATCTTAATAAAAAAAAAAAAAAACAAATATTTTAAAAATACAAATATTTACAGAGAAAATTAGAAGAGCATAATAAAATAATTCTCATGTACATTAATACATCAAAATGAAAATGGTATTTTTTGATAAATATAGATAAGACACTTGTGCTTCTTTCTGAAAGAAAGAAGCACAAGTGAAAGAAAGTGATCTTTCTGTCTAAATTTGATGTGAACTATTTCTAAAATATATTTTAAAACCAATTTTACAGTAATTTAGAACACTATAGTTTGGATTTGGCTTCAAAGGAATACACAATGAGATAGTGTTTCTCCAAGAGATAGTAGAATAAAATAAATAAAATAATAATGTTAATCATTTGTGTTCTAAAAAATCAGTTAGGCAAGTCCATGTTATTTATTTATTCATTTTAAGCCAGGCGGAAATTAACAAAATATACATTAAATAAGATAGAAAATCCAGTTAAAAAAGTAGTTCAGGTTGACAAATGAAACATACGCAGACGAAGTGCTAAGCTATAAGCTAAGACACATAGATAATATAAAAATATTTAGGTATATCGTATTAAGGTGTAATGTAACAAATAAGAATAAAGTTATTTATTTGAAATAAAATATAATTGTAAAAAAACAGTAAATTCAGTAGGTAGCACTTTAGTGGTTTGTATATTATGTTTGTGTAATAAATAATAACAAATATAATATTACCTATATTATATTATGTAGATAGCAAATACATATTTAATAATGAATTTGCTTCTTTCAACTTAATATGATTAAAATACAGTTTAAAACTATAGTATTTATATTTTAAACTATAGGCATTTATTTTAATACAAATGTTTTCTGTGGTAAATAAATATGTATTTTAGTAAAATATACAAATTGTGTTATACTATGTAAAATGTATAATTTACACTTCTCTTTGGCATTTTATTTGGGGGAAAAAAATACATGTTTTGAGTATCGTGTCATGTCGTAATAAACCGATAGTATTGAAGGTGGCGATATGAAGATATCGTGTTTTATTCAAAGTGAAAAGTTATTTTTTACTTTTTTGTTGAGGTAGTATCAAATATATACACACACAATGGGGGGACGGGACCGAACAGACACATACACAAGAAAAATAAATGAGGGAAAAAAGAAACTTTGGAGCTATTAAAGGACATCTCCCAATAACGTAGCCATAACTTTTCCTATTAGCCAAGGCGTTTCAATATTGCGGGACTATCGTAAAGTCCTTGTTTCTAGAGCCAAGACCCCTCGTGCACTACTGCCATTTTAGAAATTACTCAAAACTTTCATATTGGGCTTTATTAAAGTTTTGTCAAAGTTTCACTATTTCGACGACACCTATTCTATTTTTTTCCATTCTCCCCACCTCTTTTTCATTTTTCCCTCGCAGTTATATAGTGTACCACGTTATTTTTATTTCATTTTTTACGAATTACGATTTGAAATGGTCTTTTTTTCTCAATGTACACAAAATACAGTGTCACGTAACATTGACCAAACTTATCCACACTATACACTCACATATAGTGAATAAAAGTTACGTACCTACTAAAATCTATCATAAACCTTATGGAGTCGTTTTATGTTAAATATTATGATTAAACTAGGAAGTGAATGTTTTGGGAGAAATTTTGGGATGTCATCTCTTCAATTTTTACTAATCACTAGTTTCCTTTCACTACTAAATTTTTGTTGAGTACACTATATAAACTGACTACACTACTTTATGGTTATAAATTATAATATATATATCTTTGAGCTATGTTGCTATACTTATATATTTATACATAAACATCAAAAGTACTTTTATTTTATTATATATATTTTTCTATCAGTTTCTTACTTTAACGAAGGTAATAATTTCACCAAAACACGATTAATTTTTTAAAATAATGTTTTGTGATTTGACTTGCCTCTCTATAGATAACATCTGGCTTAACAATGGTTAAATATCAATTAGATACAATATAATTTAAGGTCGTATTATATACATATATCTGAATATTGTTTGGCGTATTTGAATATTTCATTAAAAGGAATTATATCCACTTCAAAGCAATGACATTCCTTGTACGAACTTATAAAATTAAAAACCAAATGCTTTTTTATTTCATTGTAGAATATAGTACCAGAAATTATGAACTAGTGATATATTATTTCAATTAGAGTAATAATTTTTGATATTATAGTTGAATTTCATCCAATGCATATCCAGTATAATATATAATATTATGTACAGTTTTACCGAAAGGTTAAAACATAAAAAGTGTGCGAGTATAAATATTTATTAGGAATATATATTGGAGAGGGTCAAGTTGAACTGAAGATATATATTTTATTATAAGTGTAAAACAACACTGCGTCAGGGGTGGGAGAATGCTCATAATTACACTACACTGGGTTTGGGTATATACGATTTACTTTTTTTTCCTATATATTTTTTTAAAATAATTTTTCAACAAAACAATGAAATTCTACCATACTAATTCTATTATAGAGTAGGTAAATATACAAAAAAAAGGAATATTCACAATATTCGAGACTACATAAATTGTATTTATAAAATGTGTTACGATAATAATTGTTGTGGTTATTTGTGGGTTGTTTAATATAATTTTTAATACATTTTAAATTATTTTATTTACATTTTAATTATATATGTATATCTATAAATTTAAGATTTCTACAATTTTTTTAAAATATTTTTCCAATAGATATTTTAGTTATTATTATAATAAAACCAAGATTTGTTGAAAGAAAAACTATTTTTACTAATTTTGAATCGGTAATATTATGTGTTTTTTAAATAGTGACACATCATTTTTATTTTTATATCATATACCTATATTTATATATATATATATATATATTATTTTAGATATTAAGATGTAGCTGTATTATTTTATACGGTAATTTTAAAGATTAAATCTTTCAAAAAAATTTATATTTATTATTATTGAATGGGTTTTAACAGTATGTTGTTAACTATTAATATGTTTGAAGTTTTAATATGTTAATATGATGTGTGTGTGAACCTGTGTAAATATTATGCAGGTATAAGATATAACATGTATATATACCTTCTTTCGGTTTTAAACATATTTACTACCAATATATACCTAGCTGATAGAAATTGGAATATATTGTGTAAATATTGTGAAAATATGTTTTAAACCATATTTTCTAAAAAAATACATATGGTATCGTATAGAAAATATTTGGTAAATTTAACATTTCAGACATTTGTAAAAATATGTTCAATAAAATATTTAAAGTAATTGATTGAATATGTTATGATAAAAATTTTTTTTTGAACATTATTGTAAAAACTTGTATTATTAATTATTTTAGATATTTGCTTTATTCATGTTAGAAATAATAAATATATATACATATATATATATATATATATTTTGAATATATTATGAAATTATTTTTTGAACAATATTATAAAAACATGAAAAATTAAATAAATATTTTAGACATGTGATTTATTAATATTTAAGACAATATTTAAAAAAATGCAATTTGAAAATATTGTGAAATTATTTCTTGAACATTCTGAAAATATGTTTATTTAAATATGCCAATTAGGTGTTTTATTTGTGTTCTAAACAATATTGAAAATTACATTTGAACATGGTATGCAATTTTTAATTCCAGACGGATGGTAGACGACAGAAGTGTTTATACTAGGTTATTAGATCAAATAGGGTAGATACTTACCATGTGTTATACAAATATAAATATAATACCAACCGAATTACTCGTCATCGCCCGTATACTGTTTTACTGAAAAATCCTTTCATAGCGGATTTCTATGTTATTAAAGAAATATTCAATGATGATGTCAGATTTCTACGACCAGTGGTATGGGTTACATATTGAATAAAAATTTAAACCTACTTCCTCAGTTTTTCTCGCTCAAAGATCGAATTTCAAAAATGTCCTTATTGAGCATCTATGTCATTAAAGGAAAATTCTTTGGAAATATCGACTTTCGACGATCAGTAGTCTGAGATGAGCGTTGATGATTTATTTATATAGGTCAATATAATTACAATTTAATATCTTCTTATTTATTTCTTCTTTATTTTCAAAACTCTACCAAGATCAGGTTTGCATCTTCACATATTAGGTAGTCGATGATGGTTCTTGAAAGCTACGACAAGCAAAGATACCAAATTATTGAATTATGTTGGTAATTATTATAAAATAATTTTGTTAATTGAAATAGTAATTTAATCAGTTTTATCAAAGTTTTTTTTCAGTGCAATACTTGAATTTGAAACTATATTTTCTTACTGTGATAGGTAGGTTGAATTCAGTTTGCAGAACATAATAAATTTGTTAATTATAGTTTTGAGTTGAATGCTCAAAATGCGGTTCGATAATATTTAGTATTTTATTAAACGAGTTTTAATATGTTAAGGTATTCATTATTTGTGTGCACTTAATTTACTAGCTGAAAGTTGAACTAAAAAAAGAGCAACGGTAATATTTATTAGCCGCCGGAGATATTAAAAATGTACGAATGAAAGACTCGTTAATAAGTTAGAAATTAAAACATTTGACGTCTGAATAATGTATGTTTCTATAGGAACTTTTGATGTAATATATGTACATAATAAGATATTCTCTTTTACAAACAAATTTATCTGTAAATCGTATATTGGCCATGTTTAGTGCGGATTATTGACCGTTCTAAACAAGTTTCTGAAAGTTTTATGAGATAATTAAAAGCCATGAAATTAAATTTTTATGAAATTTCGAATAAATTTAGTAAAATTAAAATGTAAACATTATAGAGGTTAGCGATATTACTTGCACGAAGTGAACAATAGTAGATAATTTAAATTTTTGTATTTACTGATTCGATGAATATGTTAACCAGTGCGTATACTTATTTGCACGAGCTTAATTAATTTGATGTTGTTGATGTTATTTATGGAATTCAGCAAATTTGTTATAGGTATAAATTAGTAGTGCATTATACAAATTATAGCAGATTAAAATTTTTTTCGCTAGGTTTTACAAATAGTAATAAAACCCTTCGTAAACCAGACTATATAACCCTAATATTAATTAAATTACTGAGTAAACGCAAACACATCGGCAAACTATAATTGTGGAGTGATAATTCCAAAACAATAGTAATAATTGTTTAACAAAAATTAATATAATATATATTATATATTTATTGTAGATACACACGTGATAGTCAATAATCGTATATCGATATTTAAATTTAAGGAATATAATTATTAACATATATAATTGCGTGCATGTGTAACCGCACGGAACACAAGCATGAACCATTCTAGTTTAATAGGTACATATATTGGTTAATACAATATATTATATTTAATAGCAAAGATTATAAACTAGTTTTAGTTGTCAATTTTTTTTTTCAGTATTAATTTGAAATAATATAGGTCCTGATTAGATTGTCTTGAAATACAGCATAATAGGGATTTATTACATTTATTATTAATTTAACATAAGTTTAGACACATTATACCCACGTTGTAGTGTCCGTTCGCCGTCTAATTGATACTTACACAGTCCTATATAGTGACTCATATATTCTGAAGTTACGAGGAATATTGGTGATTCGACAACCTATTGTATTTTACATTTAGGAAGCAGACATCGGAAATCTAACACATTTGAAAAGATATTTTTTCTTAATGTCCGTAAGTTCACTTCTTACAGTTCGTAGCTATGGTTACCAATATAGATATTTAAAATTTTATTTATTTTAAGGATTTAGGTTTCTTTACAAAGGTTTATATTAGGTTAAATAAATTGTTTTACATTTTTTTTAGGTTTATTGTTTAAAATACGTTTAAAAACCGGAAATTAAGGACGGTAACAGAGTGCGCTTTCAAACTTGAAGTGCATAACTTTATTGTTAAACATAAAAATAGCTTCAAACTAATAAAAACTAAACAAATAAAGGTTATTTTAATTCAATATTTTTGGATCGTTTGAAAAATTATTTTAATAGTTCCAATATGTTTTAGAACCGTTGGATTTTCTGTAAATTGGCCAATAAAGATGTACATTAGTTTATTCTAATTTAAAAATGCGGCACATAATAATATTATTGAAAAATTGTGTACTAAAAATACTTTTTTAAAAATCTGTTGTTTAGATCCTTTTGATCAAGTTTTATGTTATTCTCAAATTTTATAGTATATTTTTATTGATGCCAATATTATTTATAAATAGTTATTTTTTATAGAGTTGTTATTTTTTGAATAAAATATATTATATAAAAATGATCTACTTTCATATTTAATTTTTTTTAGAAGACTATTGCAGGTTATTAAATTTAAATGAATAATGTTCCATTTTATTTTAACCCCATATTTTAGTGCATATTTTTATATTTTCAAGTTATATTAGCATTTTTTATGAGGCGTTTTTCCTGGGAGTTTAAAAATCCCAGCTTCAATAATAATAATAATAATAATAATAATAATAATAAGAATAATAATACTAATAGTATTATTATAATGAATATAGTGTCTTAGAAACTTCATCATAAATTCGTGAATTAATTTCCATATTTACAACTCCAGAGGTCGTTAAAGAAGTAGATTTTGTCTCAATAAAGTTCGCTGAATAACGTTAGATATTTCTAGAGTATATCATATATGATATGTATAATATTGTTTTTTGTTGCTCCCTAAGCCTACTATGTTCTTGAAAATATATACAAAAACGAATTCGAACTGCCTAAAAAATTTGAACAATAAACGTTTTTTGGAACCCATTAAAAAGGAGGAAAAGGACTATTTGTTAAGGACAAAATCATTGTTTTGATATGATGTAAACATAATAAAATAACAAAATGATTGCGCAAAAATCCTTTATAGAGTTTCCCAGTAGTCGTACTAGCGTATCTATATTTTGCGAGGTATGTGCTTTTTTACGCTTTTCTTTATAAGTTGTATGTAGTTTATATATACTATTTAATGTGCAATATATTTTTAGATATCATAAAAATATATCTTCTATACTATGAGCACTATTATAGGATATGTATTGGATATGTATGGGGGAGGAAAAATTGTCACGGTAAAGCACGAATATATTTCTATTGGACTTTATTTGAGGATAAACTTCCCAGTATTATGAGTGCACTATAGTGTATTAAACTTACTTATAATTATACTTTATTTAACTTAAATTTGTGAAATAACTAGGTAATTTACTAGTAAAAGGTAATAATGTTTAGATTATTGTTCTTGTAAAAACAACCATAGACAATTTCAATTTTGTTAATCTGTTTTCTATTTTTAGTTCTTAGATTATTGTATTTATTTTTGTTTCTTATTATTTATTTAGCATATTATATAGTTTGTGGGTATACGCTCTTATCAATTTAATTAAATAAACAAATAGTAATACTTGGAGTAAATTTGGGTTTTTCTTTGTTTTAGCTTAATTTTGTTTTCCTATTAATATACATTAAAATAAATAATAAACAAAATATATATTAAAACATAATATATGATACAATTTTAAAAGAAAACCATATATTCATGAATTAAAAACTAAAATCTTTCTATTTTACAGCAATCATCTATAGTACCTAAAATTTTTTTTAAATATTAGTCAATCCTGAGGAACCCCTCTTAATTACGTTAATAACGCGTAGGTATTATAGATAGTTGTAACAAAAATATTTAAATCTAACTTCTTTCTTTCCCCATCGTTATCCATTGCACCTTATCGAAGTATAATATTTTATCCATAAGAAAAAAAATCCCGGATGATACATTCAATGGGTTATTACATTTATAGTTGAATTTATCCGAAAATCATATTCGACTGGATTTGTAATGCAATTTATAATGTGACAACTTGTATATGTTAAAAGTAAAAGTAATATTATTTACATCTTAAAGCGTTCTTTAGGTCTGCATATAAAAATTCCAGAGAACAGGATATTTATTTTATTAGCAGAATAAACATGCATGCAAAAAAAGTACATGGTGATTTCATATTGACCGAGTTATAAAATTGCAGATTATCTTTATTGTCTAAATTAAATAAAATAACATTTTTAATTTCTTATTATAACCCATAAAATATATCTACTCATTATTAGAGATAAATGAAGCTTATAGTACAATTATTTTATTTTTGAAATCCAATAATACACATTTATCAATAGTTATATCCATCCCTACAACTTTACTTTATACTCTTATCTATAATGGAAGGTGTTGAGTAATGAACATATCGACATGTATTTATTGCTTTTTATTTTATTGCCCCCTTTCCTAGTTTTTTGGTTAACGACGCCAATATCACTTATAATAATTTTAAAATAATTAATTTTACCGCAAATTTAATTTAAATAAATATGCGATCTGTTTTTGTTTTTTGCTAACGTATATTTTGCTTAATTTCAATATACATCTTTTTATTTAAACAAAAAAGTATAATGAAAAAAATGACACCATTTCAAATTTTTTTTAATTAAATTCCATTTAGGTAAATATACATTTTTAAAAAATTTAAACTTATGTCATCAAATTAGAATTTTCTTAAAGATTACTATCAAAAAACCCGAATTAAAAAAATATTTGTATGTTGTGGAGATATTAAGGGTATACGAGAACAAATATTATTTTAAAACATTTTTGTTTTGGAAAAATATATACAATATATCCATATTATACACATATTATATATATACTATATGTGGAGCGGATTAGCCTGGATCAAAGTCCAGTTGGTCCAGATCGTAATTCCACCTGTGAATAATTTATTATTGATTTTCTCACAAAATAATAATATCATTGTCGAACAATTTTTCTGTAGAGACTAAAAAAAGATACTAAACTGTACTTTGTTGAATATATATTCCAACAAAATAAATTGTCACAATAAAATAATTTAATGTCATAAAATTTTATATAAATTTGTTTCCTCTAGTTGTGTTTTAAATTATATAGATTATACTATCTATAAACATATATTAACTAATAGCGTTTTCTACCTAACTATATCGGCCGCACTAATACACATTTTTATGTTCCACCTTCAATTTTGGTGTACACCAAATGACTAATTTCGTATTTCATGTTACTGCACTATACCAGTTATTTGCACTTACTGTATTACTGCAATATTCGAATGAGATATCCAAGACCGTGCGTTTTATCATTATCATAATCGATAACGAACCTTGATGGTTTATGAAAAAGTGAAAAGTATGAAATTTTTAACTGTAATATATAATTATTATACATTATATTATAATATTTTCAATATAAATAATAAAACATGTAATTTTTTATGAATTATTTTTCCTTTACTGATAGTCATTAAATATATTTTGTCCAAAAATCTTATACCAAAAATTATAAGTGTAATTAAAATAATTATTTTATAATAAAACATGTGTTTCATCTGCTATTGAATTCATATGCACTGATCACGGTTATCGGAAATTATCAGTGAACTATTCAAGTGCAACCTCGGTGCAATAGTGCAGGTTAGTGAAATGGATTGTCTTTTTAATCTTCTGCCTATGACACAAAATACTATTGATAAACTTATAGATAAGTCGTCATTATTTAAATTAAAAAAGGAATATTTTTTAATCTACGACTGTTTTTATTTCTATCATTACATTCATTATTTATAAAAAAATGTGATAACAGATACTATGGAACAAATGATTCGAAAATTCGTTTTTTTTTCACAAGTGCAGACTATTCTAATACTATTCTTTACTATATTGTAGATATATTAATAGATTTCTGACACCATCAAACGTTTAGGATTATATATATTTAATATATTTTAAAAATTTTCCCCCGGTTATCAATTACTAAATACTATATTTTTATTTTACAAGTCAATCGATGAATGTTAAAATTTATCACGGTGAATGTTTTACTTGATTTTTAACTGGGGATATTTTGACTCAATAAGTAAAAATAAAATCGATACTTAGGTATATGAATTTGTAGTGAATAAAAATATATATATACCATTATGCAAATATCTAATATGTTTACAATATGTAATATCTTCATATTTACCTACTTATTATTAAAATCAATATTAAAAAAAACAACACTGAATCACCCGATTATTAAGATAAAAAAAACATTGTTGTTAAATTTGTTTAGTAAATTGTATAAAAACATATATTTAATGTTATTAAATATCGTTCGTTACTACTGTACGTAAAAATATCAAGTGTTTACTTTTATTACTGTTAAATTTAATAACCTATATTTTCTTGAAGAGAGAAATGTTAAAAAAAGTGACTTAATTTGAATAAATGTTTGGTTTATGTTTTATTATAATATTGTATAAATACAACAGTTGGATAATATTATATGTATGCATGTCCGTTTAATATTGTAATTTTGAAATATTTTTAATTTGTTTATTTTTATTTTTTAAAGTACATAATATACTAAAACTTACGTTATTAATAAAATATATGCACTGCTAATGTTTATCCTCGTTCTACTTTTATTACATTATAAAATTAAATAAACATTTATTTTTAAATATAGGTAATACTTATTTTTCTCTACTATTTTATTAATTTCAAGTTAAAATATAAAATATAGATGTTATTTTAACTAATTTTATATATTATTAATTGTAAATTATGTATGTATATATAGGAAAAATAGTTAAATATTAAATAAATGATAATAATAATAATAAAAGTAGTTAAATAAACTTTTAATTTTGTATATATTTAATTTTTTTAATAACGATTTTACGTATTTTATTAACGAAATAAATAAAAGTAAAATTGTTTAAACAACAATAAGAAGTTACAATTCATTTATTAATAACTAAAATTAATTCTTACGTAAAATATTAAAAATATTCTAGAAACAAGAGTTCAATTTTCATTTTAAATTAAACTTTATAAATAAGTAATAATATTTATAATAAAAAATATACCTGTAGATAATATAGTATAATATTATCATTTATTTAAAAAAAAAAAATCGGTTTTACAACACTTTTAAAATAGCATAACTAATGCAAAATATTAGAGTTATAATATATTGGTATAAGTTACACATTTTTAATTGTATTTATAAAATAACAATCAAATTATTTTTATAGTAATAAAATAATATAACATCGGTTAGATATACTCGTATATTTGATGGAAATATAATGACGTTATTAAATTTGACTTGTAATTATTAGGAGTTTGTTATTTGTTCATCAAATCCTACGTATATTATCTAAAATGCATTTTATATTTGACACGACAAGCAAGATGATTATGAACTTAATCAATCACTTGTAAATTATGGTTTTATTGGTTTTGTTAAGAAAAAAATGTTTTTTTTTTTTACTTTTAGATGAAATCAAAATGATGACATTTTAACCAAATTGAATATATTTTTAAAAGACCTATACTGACACTTATTAAATTACCCAATAGATAATGCATTAAAAATATTTAGAAAAATTGAATAAAATCAAAATTTTTGCGGGGATTTACACTATTGTCTATTACGGTGTTCATATATACATATCTAAAATTTTTAAAAAGGAAAACTGAATTTGTAATTTGTAATTTATAATTATCTTTTATTCCAGTCGTATATATTATTGACATATCACCGAGCTCTCTTATCATTTATCATAAGATTATTAAATTTAATATTTGAAATGTTGACTTCGAAATACAATGCTAACAGCTGAGTATTATTATTATTGACTTATTTACGTAAACAAATATGACTATAAGTATATGAATAGTTTAGTCGTTAGAGAAATTAAAAGGAAAATGAGGTAATTGGAAAATTGGCAAGGATGTGTGGAGGATTTTCCAACGATATTACCGTTTATGTAGGTCACATGTCGAGCGAATAAAATACAAATATTCTTTAGCCTAATTCGTTATCTCTCGCAAACGTGGAAATACGAATTGTACTATTATTTTACACGTCCGGCATATTTATTTTTATATATTCCTACTTTTGTCTGAGAATACTATGCAAATAAAATATATACAGGGTGTAAGACCCATGTTAGAGTTTCTATTCATGATGCCCGTTCTTTTACTTTATCAAAAAAGACCATTATCCTAATGTGTACTTACATTTTTTTTGGCCAATGTTTTTTCTATGACTTATTATATTTAAATATTATTAATGAAACAGAGTAACGTGTAACTAAGAATAACGTGTTTTCGTTGTACAAAATAATATTAGTATGGAACACATTCATATAAAAAGACGGCAAAAAACTTTTATTACAAAAATCTGATAATCCAACTGTGTGCTAAGTTCAATAAACAAAAACTTTCTGAAAAGTCAATAGATACTGGAATCTTAAGTCTTAAGTAAAAATTTATATTCACTCAAAAGTTGTCAGTATATAAGCTACACTATTTGAAGTATTGAATATAGATTATTAATAAATACAAAAGTACGAGTTCAATTATGAATTAAAATAGCTTAATTTTATTTATAAATTTATGTACAAATTTATTTCATTATTCACTTCAAAAGTTCATTATAAAATAAAGAATAATTTTGTTTGACAATTTAAATATACTGATAAGATCATGAAAGCGTATTTATTTATTTATTTTTTTTAAAACGCTTTTAATTTGTATTTACTTATTTTTATTGCGTTTTTTATACAGAAGTTTTAAGTATTACTAAAATGTTCAAGGGACATAAATATTATCGCAAATTATTTTCAGTGTGTTGTGGAAGCTTCGTTAAAAACTATTTACGACTATTTGCGGGGCACCCTGTATCGTTATCATCTTTACACGTATACGTTCATTCTGATATATACTTATATAATATAAACATTATACCAGATAACGTATACACGTGTGCACTTTGCGACCAAAGTCGGACCGTGACCCAATAGATATAAATACGGCAGTGCGGTGTGTGTGCACTTTGCCATGGGTGGATGAGAGGTTTGGTTGAAAAAATGCGGAAATCCGGGAGAATCATTTCACAATTGTACTAGGTATACTGCGCGGTATATAGCATGGAAAAAGCGGAAAATAAGAGGAGAAAAATCTATTAGGTGACGGTTATTCGGGCCTTGTCCCGGGTGCAACAATCTTTTCACGGCGACATTATTATTTTCCTTTCTCGTCTTTTACACTTGTGCTGACGCCTCTGCCACTTGTCTCTCTCCCAACATGACCCCCGTTTTTACTTCTTATTATATAGGCCATCGACCATGGTTAAGGCGTAGTGGAAAATTGAATTCGTATATGGTGTTTCTTTGGACCCACCGCATCCAATATAAGACATCCCTTTACGCTAAAAATCGTAAAATGTATATGATGTAAAAACGTCAATGACAGAACTAGTATATAACCGTGCTTTTTATTTTTAGAATCCATTGTATACATGCGTCGTGTGACTTTGAACATCAATCAACACTAACCGATGACTGTGGATTGACTGGTGAGCTTAAAAATTTCATTAAATTCATAGTTTTGTAATTTAACATTTTTTGAAATTGTATTGAAAAATTCCGTTTTGATTGTATTTTACAGTAATATATAATCAACTGTTTATTTGTAAAATTACATTTTTTAAATTTACAAGAGGTACAAATATTTATTGATATTTGGTATTTATATTTGTTATAAAGCTACAAAAAAAAAAAATTATATTTGATATTTACCCGTGAAAAAAATATATGTAATAAATATTAAAAAGAGTTTTATCTTTTAAAATTAAATCAAAATTTGTATATCTATATATATAAGGGACCTATATGTATTCTATATATTGTATCAGTCAGTAATCGGAAATCTATTATTTAATATTCAAGAAACTGTGAATTGTACTCTTGAAAAACGTTATGTACTTTAATTGGGTTTTGATGTTTCACAATAATCTTGTAAAACTTTTTCAACTAAATCAATAAGACGTGTGTAAAAGTTATTGTTGGTTCGAAAGGATAAATACATTTTACGTGTTCGCCATACTTGTATATAACTTAGACTTAACTGAAAAACACAATTGTATTTATAATATATCTACTTATATTAACGGAAAAATAAAAATTAATTTATAAGTATTAAGCGATTTAATATTCAAGAAATTAGAAAGAAAAAAAAGATTTCGTTACAGAAAACATCTACTATGTATAATATATATTATTTAATATATAAGTATGTTTATTTATTAATTTTCCCTAAACTTTGTTGTTATACTATAAACATAAAAATGTAAAATGTTGAAAATTGTGGCAATTCAAATGTTATATATTGTTCTATAGCACAATAATTTATAATATTATATAAAAGTATAGGATATGACATTAACGTAAAATATAGGCCATTACTTTTTATACAGTTCTTCTATTTTCTTATCCGTAATAAAATTGATATCATATAATATACATAAAATATATTTTCAAGTATTCCTACGAGTAAAAATTATTAAGTTTTAAATATTTTTGGTTATAATGCAGTCTTAATCAATTAATTACAAAATAACTCAAATATTTAGAATTCTATATAATAGAATATGCTGTATGTTTTAACGATAGATGAAGCATATTTAAATGTGTATAGTATTTTCTTTAATATTTTAATTAACTTTATAAACATTATACCAATCGATGATTTCCTGTTGGAGAATTGTTCGCAAAAAATATTATGTAATTTTAACAAATGTTATGTTTTATTTTAACATACCCTAAAATTACCTAAGTTAATTATAATTATAGTAGATATAATATTAAGTATTTTAGCTAAGCTAAGTATGAAATATTATTAACTCAACTTAAGATTATTTTTTTTTGTAGTCATTTATTTATTTTATATTTCATGTGTATGGTATTTTATTTTTGATCATCTTTCAGAATTCTATTTTTATTACATACAGTAATCTGATCAAGTGCATTAGAGAAATAGTAAATTTAGATCAAATTCTAAATATTCTGATTTGGTGTGCTTAAAAAATCATTTGATAAAAAAAGTCCGTTCTAAACATTGGCCATTTTAAACATTAAATATCGATTTATGGGCTCAATACTATACCTATATACTTACCTATATATTATACCTATATACCTATATACTTCAGTTCCTCTCCTAATAGCATCTAGACCTTTTAAAGATGATTATTATTGATTATTTTGTGATTTGTATTTCATATCTAGGAAGTTATATTATACCATTTTCAGGTAGGTCATAATAATTCCCGACGAACGCATCCTATCGGAAAGGATGTGGGAATAAAATAGTTTGCGTCCGGGCCAATCTATGCTTTTAGAGTTTATAACGGTGAAATAAATTTTATTCTCGTTATTCACGTTCCATATAAAACACTTAAAAGAGTAACGCAAATATATATTTTTATTAAATAGTCGTATTCTATTTTTAATTATGTCACTGACATCATAATTGTCAGATGGTTTTCACGGTTTACAATTTATGATTCATCGCTAGGATGATACTCAGATCAAATTTCAAATTAACTTATTTAAATTACCGAAAAACCACTTGGTCGAAAAATAAAGATTTGTTCTTGTGATTTTAAAATATTTAAAAATATATATTTAGATAACCAATGTCCTAAGTAGGTACACTTGATTTAATTGTTCTTGGTCAAATATTACAATTAGGTTTTTACTTTTGAAGAAATTTGATTTAAAAATTTTTTTTTTTAAAAATGCTATTTGATTTTCGTGAAAAAAAAAAGAAAAGATACAGTGTATAAATGTGTTTAAATAATTTGACGAAATTCGAATTCTTGTGCGTATTCAAACGCAAAACAAAGGCGTAATAAATTATTATTGTACGTCTATTTAGACGTGCCTATAATACAGTTATACTTATATATTGTTCAATTATATTATTTTATAATGATGACGTATTGTTTTGTGCCAGCACGGCCGTGGCGTCGCGAGATATCTTAATTATTCCATTTGCCTTTTTACGATATCTGTTGTTATTTGAAATTATATCGGAATTCATTTTATAATTTAAACAGTTTTTTTTTTTTTTATAAAATAATGTATTCTGTACATGGTGCAGTGTCCATCAGAGTAATGTATTTTTTTTATTGTAATCTATAATATTATTGTACGAATGAAAATTCGTCGATTTCACTACATTCGTCAGAATGTTAGTGGTACGAAAATAATAATTGTTTGTAATCGAGAATTAGCGTGATATGAGGGGTATGGGGGCGAAATTATAAATAACATATTGAATCACCTCAAGTGTATTTTCTGAATTTTTTCCCTGTTCGTTCTTTATTACTGCTCAGAGAAAAAACAATTTTATGATTTTTTTTTTCTATTGATGCCTCATTCAACTACCTCACATATTATTGGTTAACCAGCCTATTTTTTATGCTCTTCTGTCACCTATCTGATATCTCGGTCTTAAGCTGGATGCTAAACTTAGATGGGTTCTTCACTTCTGCAATATTTTGAGCACTGTTACGTGTTAGACTAATTTTCTTTATTCCATTGTGGCTTGTGGGTAATTTAGACCGTTCTCTCTTATTTTGATTTTTAACTCTGTTATTAAATACAAAGTCGATTATGGCCGACACAGTCTTCCGCACATTGTAATATGCGCAATGCTCTTCTTTGTTCTTATCCGTATTGCTCCTACCCTCCATTATGAATTATTTTGACAGCATAGTTGGAAATATTTTTAAGGCAAATAATCGAAATCCCATCAGGGCTAGAGGTCAATGATGAACGAGAAAAAAAAAACTTTTTTAACTAAAAAGTGTGGTAAGTATATGTGTTATAATATAGTTAGAATCGATATGGGTAAAGAGGCAAGAGTAGATGTCTGAAGATAAAACCAAATAATTTTACTTCTATTTGAAGTAGAAAATTATCGTTTTTGATATTATAGATTATCTCCGTCTTAATAAATTTTATTATATTTTTAAGAAGATGTTGCAAGTAATTTTTTACTTATATCCTTTGAGCTAGCTTCTCTTCTACCTAGATATTTTAATTTCAATTTGAAACCAATGGTATATTTAATGTTATATGTACATATATTGAATGTCGTCGGATGCATTTATTAAAAAATGAAAAAAATCATTATAATTTACCTATTGTAGAGTATAAGTATACGAAAAAATATCCTTTTGGACGTGTAATATGACGTATCTATCATCATTTATAAACCTGTTAATGGTCGTTTTATTTATAAACTACAATTTATTTTTTATATCACATTGGGGAATTATTCCAACGTTTATGTAGATTTCTAAAAATAATATAATCATAAAAAATAAACAAAGACCACCCGCAATATTCATTACATTTTTTGACGTTAAACATTTGTTTTGAGATTAATATATTATATATATTTCCCAACGAGTTTGTGCGTTGAATGTCAAATACAAATATCATATTACCATAATAATATTTGTTTTCATTTTTATTTGAACACCCTACTCGACAACTTATACGGTATTATTTAGTGTATTAGTTTTTAAAGTTTTATACCAAAGGTGCTATTAAAATAAATTATTAATATATATTAAATACATTTTTGAAAAATATGATTAACGACGGTAAAAAATAATACCATTATGTGATTAATAATGGTCATAAAACGCTTTTTTTTAACAATAATATTGTCCTATTGAATATTATCATTTTTTTAAAAATTAAAATAAATTTACATTATAACAAATATATACATATATAAGTAAAATTATTATTAGGGCTCGGATATATATGTAAATACATATTTTTACTGTAACTTGGTAAATTAATTTAGGTAAGTGATAAATTTGTTACAAGCGATTTTCAATTAAATTAACAATATTTGATTTTACATACTCGTATTATTACATTTTTCGCCATAAATACATATTTCTCCATATTTCTCAATAATTTCATTTTTCCTACATATTAGACAATTTGTTCATATACGATTGTATTTTTCAATATAGACAATTTCCTATATTTCCAAAAGTATATAAACAAAATAATACCAATTATTGAACTTAATTTACGGTCGATATAGGTTCGAGATTTATGATTTCGATAAATGATGATAACGATTTATTAATACGCGTTGGAGTTTGAAGTACTGACAGCGAGTCAGTATACCTATGTTAACGAATGTGTCATGCATTTATTTAGATGTATAATTTTGAGTTTATTATATTTGTATTTAAACTATGCCAAATGTATGAGCATCCAAAACTAGAAAAGCTAAAATATATGTACAAGAATTTTCTAACTAGCATTTTCAAAGTAATGGTGAGATTTTGTACTGTCTGCATGTGAAAAATCGGTTTCCATTGAACAACGTTTTTTAATAGTTTAATATATAGGGACCACCAAACACAAAGAGAGTAAAATAAGAAAACAAAAATTCAAACAGCCGTTTTTTGTTTCCACCACTTCTTCTCGTTTAATTTCGATCTTGGTCGTCCTTTTATACATGTGGATATTCCAATTTCCAAGTTGAAAAATAAATCTTTAAATGATTTTTTTAAGAGTACTCTTAGAAAAAATAACATTACAAAAATTTATCAGGAAACACTTAATTCTATTACAAACATCATTCAAGATGGCCCTATATGGGTTTTTATATAATAATAATATGTTTGAGATATTCAAGTAATTATTTTCCTTACTCAAATGATTATTTTGTTAAAAAATGTTTGTAAAAAATAACTCCTAGAAATTGGAACCTATAATTAAAAAGTAAAATGGATTTAGTTTTATTGATAAATACGATCCAATAACATACCTATAAAGAGATACAACTATTAAATTAACAATTTATATATAAAAACAAGGGAAACACGTTTTTTCTTCCCGGCGTCGAAACCTCGGTTAAAAGATGAGAACGTGGATAAACAAAACATATAAATAACTCGAAAACAACCGGAGAATAGTTTGAAAACGCTAAATGGTAAAGTAATACGTGACAAGCGGTTGCAAAAACGGATCCGGGATTTAAATAATAAATACAATATAAATAAAAAAAAAAGATTCAAAATACAATATACAAGTAAATTAATAACATACCTATGAGCTATTATTTATTATCCCGTTGTATAATGTAAGCCATATACAGTAGGTATTAGTTACTTACTACATACCTATTATAATTAAATAGTAAATACTTATAATATTAGGTATTTATTTTATGAATTACTATAATTAATGTTTTAAATATTTTCAATTTTTCATGAAATATTTGGTTCGGGTTCGTTATTTAAATTTTATAGATCGGTTCGGTTCGATCTCAAAAATCTGGGTTTGTGACATCACAACATTATATATATATAGTGGCACGTTTGTTTCTGAGAATGTGGGTGAGAGAATGGGGTTAAAAAAAATTGTCCATAAAATATGACAATAAACCTATACTTTTACCAGAAACACCTATAGTTGCAGTCGCAGTACACAATCGTACCATAACTTGTAGTTATTTAAACTTGAACCTTTTTTTTTATTATAACTAACATTCTAAGCCTGTTGAGATATCTGTATGTTTATGTATATAAATAACGATCAGTGTATGCTTTGTAACCTTAATGACATTTTCATATATATGTTCATATATAATATATACTTGATGCGTCAGGAAGAATAGAATAATTGTGAAAATATGTGGTATTACGAGTATAACCGTTCGGAAATGAACAAAACTCGATCGACGTAATATATTATATACAGATGGTCGTCAAGCGGTGTAGGAGTGGATTTAAGTAGGGTTCGGGATCATGTCATAGTGAGTAGAGATTACACTAGTTTATATTTAGGCTTACTACGGGTAATATATTATAATATTACTAGTTCGGATATAGTCGGATGAAATTCCGGAATCCATGACAGTTAGTGACTGATGCAATGTTCTTTTTTTTTTTAATTTAACTGGTTGATGGATAAGTATACCATTTTATAGTAAGTATTATGATTTTTATCATTGAAATTTGGTCCTAAAATCAGTTACAGTTGACTGATATAAAGTGTATTTAGACAAAACTAATTTTATGTTATGATTTGAGACGGCGTAACACGATCTTTTTTCACAATATTTCGACTAATATTGGAATATAAACTTTTAGGTATTCATTTAGTATACATACAATAATATATAAATAAATTTTTAATATATATATGTAAAAAATGACTACACGTAGGTACTTATATGATTATTGTATTTCTATTAGAAGAACGGAAAGAAGTATAAGACGGCGTCTTGTATAGGCAAATCATGAGCATTCATGTCATTGGGTTCAAACGTTTAATAAGAATAAATGTCATCAAAATAAAATAGTATCAAATTGTTGGCATTATAAATACGCCTTTATTTCAGTCGTTTCAGGCTAAAAGTAAGTACGTGATCACAGTGGTATTTTAACCATCGCATGTTAATACGATTTTCCTATACATATTTTATTTTACTTTTCTATGAAAATAATATATCGTGATAAATGATAATAATCATTCATAATTAGTGTTCGGAAAGTTCATTTGAAAATTAAATTCATTTTGTTTCGTTCAATGCGTGAAAATGAACATTGTCAATAATTCACGAAGAAGTGCACATTGTACATACATTTATTGAAATAATACCGATTTATAGGAAGCATATGTATTTTTACTATGTATTTTATAATTATATATATATATATATATTATATTATATATATACACTTATATTCAATGAACATAACATAATTTTTAGTGAAATATTAATATATATATATAGGTATAATAATTTAATTTGAATGCATGGAAAATCGTTAAAATTCTATAATAATATGAACGTAGTTTATGCTCGCATTTTATTTAAATAATACTAAGTACTGTCTATATTTATATGAAATTCTAGTAATTTTAAATTATGTATAAATACATGTTTGAAACTTTTATTTCTATATTTTTGTCCTCATTTGTTTACGTATTTTCGATTTTTACGATGTAGAAAAAAAATCATGATATTTCTGAATATGTGTTGTAACGGGGCAATCCGTTTACGGACGGATAGTCCCGTACTAAAGACAACCCGACACTAGTTACGACCACCGCACTCCGAATTAAAAACACCAAAACTACTAACTCAAACCTCTACATCTCTCCAGGAAACGTAAAAAAACTCATCAGCACACTCCCGAAGAAAAGGGCCCCCGGTGAAGACTCAATCACGAACACCGCTCTTAAAAATCTTCCAGATAGAACCATAATTGCAATCACCAAAATTTTCAATGGATGCCTCAGATCCAACTACTTCCCAAACATGTGGAAAAAAGCTGCAGTGATTACCATCGCCAAACCATGAAAGGACCCTAAAAAACCCAGTGGATATAGACCGATAGCGCTTCTCTCCTCTCTTTCTAAAGTATTCGAAAGAATAATTCTAGTCGAATTACAAAAATCGACCATGCACAAAATCAGGCCAGAACAACACGCCTTCCGACACGGCCATTCTACCACACTACAACTGGTTAATTTAGTAGATCGATTGAACAGAAATAGAAATAACAACCTACACTCAGCAGCAGTTTTTATGGACTTAGAGAAGGCCTTTGATCGCGTATGGCACGACGGCCTTATATTCAAAATGACCGAATTACTCATCCCAACACACCTCATAAAAATGGTTCAATCTTTCCTCTCCAATCGCACATTCGCCATAAAAACTGAAGGATATATGTCTACCACCCGACCCATAGAAGCAGGCGTACCACAAGGCTCCTGTCTTGCGCCCTTCCAGTACATAATCTTCGTCAACGATCTACCAG
Source organism: Pemphigus obesinymphae (assembly GCA_025469235.1). NCBI lineage: Eukaryota > Metazoa > Arthropoda > Insecta > Hemiptera > Aphididae > Pemphigus > Pemphigus obesinymphae. The sequence continues at coordinate 66,305 of JAIPRL010001977.1, forward strand.
TCTCAGAAAAGTGCACGGTATCATTATTCGCCGACGATACCATGTTTCTATCGGCCAATCACAACATAAACTTTGCGGTCATGCAACTCCAGAGACAGCTAAACACCGCTATAACTTGGTTCAGAAAATGGCGACTACGAGTAAATGCTACCAAAACAATTGCCGTACTATATAGTACCAAAAACCTGGAAAAAATCAGAAAACTGAACATCAACAACAACAATATCAAATGGTCACAACATGCGAAATATCTAGGTCTCACCATCGACAGGCACCTCAACTTCAGCGAACACTTATCGAACATCACCAAAAAGGCAACTCGCGTAAGAGGCATACTTTTCCCCATAATCAATAAAAAAAGCCCTGTTCCACATAGCACTAAACTCAAAATCATCAAAATCTACATAACTCCAATCGTTACCTATGCCGGCACGGCCTGGGCACCGTACATAAATAAAACAATTTGGAAAAAAATTGAGGCCATTCAGACTAAAGGCATTCGTACAATCACAGGCCTCCCCCAGTACATACGTAACGACGTACTACTCAGGTCTACCAATTTTCAAACCTACAAAACAACTATTAAAAACCATAGCAAAGCCCTATTTTACAGAACCTCTATATCAAGAGCCGAGCACATACGAAAAATAGGACAAAAGCCATCAGCCCCAGACTACAACAACAGAAAAACAAAAAACAACATAAGCCCCCTAGAGTGGACGCAGAAACCAGAACTACACAACAACTAAAACACGATTAAAACACTGAACTCAAAAAAATTCCGACAAACTCACATCACACCACCAGTAAAGGCCAACGCCTGGGATGGTTCACCGGCCTTCGGCCGTCAAAGCAAGCAAAAGCAAGGAAAATTACTGCTTTCCGTCTTCAGCAGCCAAGCAGACCAGACGTCAGTCGCTCTACTTCGCTCCTGTACCAGTGAACCATACTTCAGTCAACGATCTTCACCAACGATCTTCGTTTTTACAGCAGACCCCTGGCCTTAAGTACGTATCGCACGAAGCCGTAAAGTCAGCTCACGGCTCCCAACGCGACCGCGTAGGAACACATCCCGCACGCAGCCGTAGAGTTTAGCTCACGGCTGCACACCCACCGCACAGGTCCCAACGCCACGTGTTAGTCGCAGAGCATAGCTCGTGGCCACACACGCGCCGCGTAGGTACCCCCACGCACACAGCCGTAGAGTCAGCTCGCGGCTGTCGTACGCGCCTGCGCACACACCACCCGATCACCACCGCAGAGACAGCTCGCGGCCAATCGCCTTCCTTTCCGACTCGTCCGCAAGGATGACAAGGAAACACGGCAACGGCGGTAAGAATATCCACCCGCGGACCCAGCTCTTCCACGCCCATCCAAAATCGCGAAACTAGCATCGCCCACCGCATCCCGAAGTCGTTCACCCCTCCGCAAACTTTCGTTAACCTCGTCCTCCTCAGGGGACTTCGCCTCGGACGACGAACTAAAATCCATCGATACCAATTCCGAATCTAACGCCAGCCAACCACATACTTCACCCAAATCTCCGTCCGATAACTCAGCTAAATTACCCTGCCCTCCACCTATCATCATACCAGCGACTACCTGCCGTAAAGCCGCTTCTCACATCTTCCAAGATCCTAGCCTCGCTTCGGCCGGCCTAGTTGCCAAATTAACCGCCGACGGCAAAATCCATCTAAAAACACATACACCAGCTCAATTCCGTCTCGCCCAAACCATACTCCGCGCGAACCAAGTGGACTTCCATACCCACTCCTTACCAGCCGGCCGTCACCTTAGAGTCGTTCTCCGTAACATTCCGACCAACATTTCCAATGACGACCTCCAATCAGAACTCTCCGCTCTCAACTACAACGTCCAATCGATTAGACGCTTCGGCACGGCTGACAAACCTATGCCTCTGTGCCTAGTCTCACTATCTGGCAGTAACGCGAAAAACATATACGACCTTAAAGAGCTTATCTACCTAAAAGTCTCAGTTCAATCTTATAAAAAATCCGGCCCATCCCAATGCCACAATTGTCAAAAATTCGGTCACGGCTCGAGCAACTGCGGAAACTCCCCATATGCGTGAAATGCGCCGGCGCCCACGCCACTAACATCTGCACCAAAACCCGCGACATACCTCCTACCTGCGCTAACTGCAAAGGCCCGCACACGGCAAACTACCGCGGCCGTCCGGCCTTCACCCAAATAGCTATCTCAACCCAACCCAAAATCTCCGCGCTAATTCCACCCCCCTCAACACCAACAACACCGCAACACTCTTAGGCCCCACCAACTACTCCTTCTCCTACCATGTCTTACGCCAAAGCAACAAAGGGTACCTCCCCTCCACTAAACCAACCCAAACCCCAACCAAATGTCTCTACCCAAACAATAATTTCCCTCCTTTCTGAACTTCTCACGGCCATTTCCACCTCCGACGACCCTAAAATAATAATCACCTCCACTATAGCCACCTTCATAAAACTCCTTTCCCAAAATGCATAATTCAAACAGAAACCTCAAAATCATCCACTGGAATGCCAATGGCATAACCAACAAACTTAATGAACTTCACTTTCTTATAAAACACTTA
>JAIPRL010001978.1:0-68844 GCA_025469235.1 Pemphigus obesinymphae
TTTGGAAAAATCTTGAAATTACGAAAATGAATGTTTTTTTGTCCTTATCACATAATTGGTTTTAGATAAAAAGCATGATATAAAATGTTGAATAGTTGATCTTATTAAATCATATTGGTATCATATAGGTAATAAATAATCTTTATTATCCGTGAATGGCTAAAGCCTAAAAGGATGGCGAAATCAATGATGCGACACCGATAAACTACATTTCGGTCTACACCTACAATTTCCTCGATTATTCATTTAAAAGGAAAAGTGTTAAATTATTTTGAAAGAGTAATGTTTAAACTGTGCTATCTTGATAATATGTAACCTAACAATGATGTAAAAAAATGTCGGATTTTTCTACTCATTCATGTTCTATAATAATCTAAAATGTTTTTTTAAAATGTCCCCCGGTTAAGAAACTTTGGATAGGGGGTGTAGGGGACGAAGTCCTCCACGGTTTATTTTTTTCTCTAATATGTCCCGGAACGCTGATTTTTGAACTAAGCTCGGAGTCCGTCCTTATATTTTTTTCCAATTCAACCAGCGAGTACCAGGAGTATTCTAAATAGACGAGCGTTACAAAAATCCAGATGTATGTGTTGTCGCTTACGCCCTTTTGCATTTCAGCCGTCGATATTTATTTTAATTTTATTTTTATCTGGGCTTTTTTTTTATTTCAGGCAATTTCTCCGAGAGCATAAAATATGATCATGTGCACAATGATGTTACTACAAATGTGGCAAGTAATTACTTACCACATTAATTGTGCTACCAGTAATTATTTTATGTGCTAAAATACTTTTGTTGTAAGTGAGTAGGTACATTTGAATACAGAACATTTTTAAGATTCGGTACATACATATCTCAAACTACAATGTCATCTAGCCGATGAAATATTAAAACATGGAGAATTTTATAGAGTGCTAAACTCATTTTCGCCAATAATGTCACTTTCCAAAAGATTCACAAATTTCTAAAGAGAGTATTTTTATGAAATACACATAAATACCATTTCAAAATCAAAATTTTGTTATAATTTTAATAACAAAGTAGAATTATACAAATTTTTAAATAATTATGAAAAAATATAGAATAAATTATACAAAAATTATTTATAAATACTATATATGTGTATTAATATTATAAATATGTATTACTAATATAGTGCTGAATGAAAAATGTAGTTATTACCATAACATTAGAGTAGAAAAATATGCAACAATTTAGGGCAACCAATTTAGCGCAGAGAAATTTAAGCACGGAAAATTTGGGCTAAATGAAATTTAAAAAAATTAAAAATGAATGTTTTATGCAATAATTTTCTTTTAAAAAGTCTAAATAAGTATTTTTTTTTTTTTTAAACAACCATAAAATACATGACGTATACATTTATTAATAAATAGAAATATGTATTTTGAACCAATATATGTTTCTAAACTATAAGTATTGTTTTATATTAAAATACTATAAATAAATTAAAAGTGTAAAAAATATAATAAATAAATGTTATAGATATGTAATTTCTTTAAAAACTTTTTTTTTTTAGAAAATGATAAGTATTTTTTCATTTTAAAACAACCATATATTATTATTTATGGTTATTTTAAAATGTAATTAAATTAAAAATGTAAGAAATATAATAAATAAATATATGCAATTTATTTTAAAACACTTTAAGTTATTTTATATATCCAATACGTGTAAAAAAATAATAAGTTCCCATATAATATAATAAAATATAATAGGTAATTATAGGTATGTTTTGTGCAATTCCTTTTAAAAAGTTTTCTATAGGCCGAGTTTAAAATTGACTACAAATTGTCTTTAATTTTAATGTTTACAATTACAACCAAGCTCAATTGTCGGGACACCTGTAGAAACAAAAAATGTGTTTCGCAACATGGTTAATATGCCAGTGGCGGCTTTAGAAGAGGCCGGGAGCCATGCCTCCTCCCCAAAGTCCTAAAAATTAAAAAAAAATTTTGAATAATATACATAATAAGCAAAAAAAAAAGGTCATCATCAACTCAATTTTGCCTCACCCCCCAAATTAAATGCTAGAACCGCCACTGTAAAATACGTATAATGACTATAATGATTCATAATTTAAGAAGAATCTAATAAATTATTATTTATCCAAAATATTATATAATAAAAATAAAAAAAAGGTTTTAAACTTTATTTTAACAGGATTATAATATTATCATAAAATGTGTATAAATACAATACAGAAGGTAAGAATTAAGTTTTGATCAATTTACTAGGTACCTATATAATAATCCATGCATATTTAATTAAAACCCTTAACATTTTGGTTTTTAAAGATATTTTATGACATTTGAAACTGATAAAAAGGATATTCAGCTACATAAAAGTTTAAAGATAAAAAAACCGAGATAAAAGTTATTCCAGATCACAAATCGAGATCTCGGTCAAATTAAATAGTCCCTAGAGTCCATCGTGAAAAAAGTAAAAGTTTATTCTGTTTATGAGTCTCTACTCCCCTTAACGAAAAAGTTTTTCAACCGATACTACTAAATTTTTTCACAACCTTCAAAAATAAATAGTCCTGTATGTTCATAAAAATCCTTCTCTGATCAAAAGTTTTAAAAAAAGCTCGAAACCTGCAATTTTTAATTTCAGAATGAAATTTTAATTCGAGAAATCACACCATATCCTATATATTATTACAAAAAATGTTTTTAAATATAATGTAAACTAAATTATAATTAAAATTATTTAGATAAATTTCACGTGTAAAAACACTACCATTGTAGTTTTTAATTCAATCTTTAATTTGGTATTCAATATGTTTTTTTTTAATATTCTATATTAGGCATGTAAATAATTGTAAATATGTACTTGTTCATCAAATTTCGTATAAAATAAACATTTTCGGGCCGGACCGGGCTAATGTAAATAATATGATATGTGGACCGTGCCGGGCCGGGCTTTATTTTAACCGAAAAATATCTGGAAATGTCAAACATAATTTTATGAAAATAAGAATATAATAACAAATTATACTCGTACATATTATTGTTGTTACAATATAAAATATATTTAACAAAATGCAGGTGCCTGTAGTAAGTATAATGTAGGTATAATTATAGATGTTAGATAGTCTGTACATCAAGGGATCCGAATCGATAATAATCAATATGTAATAAGGTAATAAGTTTAAATACCTACCATTTAATAATATGTAAACCAGTATAGTAGCACAGTCGAAATTTGCAGCTATCTACAGACGTGTGCGTGGAATCTGACCTTCAAACTGACAATAATATAGGTACATTTTCGAATTTAACACAAAATTGGGCATAGCTGGTTCAAACTTTTACACTGAACACTATATCTAAGCCGCCGGGGTGTTTTTTAATCCAATGTTTTTGAATCAAAATGGAAAATTTTTTAGATATTTGTTTTTTGGTCCAAGCTTAATGATAAATACTCTAGCCAGGCTTAATAATAAATACTCGGGCCGGGCTTTCTAAAACAAAAAGTGTTCGTTTAAAAACGTGTAGTCTTAAAATATTATTTTCGGACCGGGTCAGGCTTTATGAAAAGTTCTTGGGTCGTGCCGGACCGGGCCGGGAATTTGTGAGAATTGATCGGTCCGGTCCGGGTCGAAAAAATTCGGCCCATGCAGGTCTCTAGTGTGCGACTTACTCAGAATTATAGATGTAGAGTGGAAGGCCTATCATTACACAGTAATTACACAGTACCTATCATTTTTAAAACGTATTTAACACTTTTTAAATAGTTGAATTTTCATTATTTTTAAAATTCCTGAAAATTTACTATACAGAACCCCTTGAAAACCGAGGTACTTATTGTTTAATTTTTCGTAGAACTATTTAAATTGTTATCGTTTTAGGTGTAGATACTATTTTAATCGTAGGCGCACTTATACGCACATTCGGATATTTTAATTTGAAAATTTTCCTTGCTACGCTTCGCCTCGCAAGTAACAGGAGAAAGTAAAAATATTAATAATAGTATAGTACTAAAATAAAGATGAGTATTTTACAAAAAAAAACCATATAAAATAAATAAAGGGGTTGATTATAATTTCAAATTGTTCCATAGCATTACAATGTCAAGGTAAAATAACAGATAATTACATGATTTATTAGGTTATCTACCTAAAATAACTAAAGTCGTATATTTCTATATTAATATATATATAATAGTTAATAGGAGCGGATCCAGAAATATTTTCCGGGGAGGGGGGGGCACGTACCCTTAAATGTTTTTGTGAGTACCTATTTGCCTAAAATTATGCCCATATAACATATTATATAAGTATATGTTTTTTGTAATTTAGGGGGCATGCCCTTTCACCCCCTACTCTTGAATCCACGTCTGCGTTCCACTAAGGTCACTGAAAATATTTTTCCTCGTTATATTACCTACATATCATAAGAATGAAAAATTTAAATAGGTATTAATTTTCAAAATACGAAATTGCTTGGTTGTGGCTGTGAAGTGTCTGGCGGCAAGATGGTGGTGGCGAAACGGTGGCGGCGAGATATCCGAGTCCGTTTAATTACTTGGATGTACGGATTCTACTATAATATATTTTTTTAGACCGAACACCTGATATCTATATGATATAGGTACATCAGTGACAGATCTAGGGGGGGGGGGTGAAGTTAGGAGGTCAAAAAGTTAATATCAAATTTGGCCTTTTTTTAAGCCTCGAATATATTTGCTTGAAAATAGACGAAAAATGACTAGGCCCTTGGAATAATTTTAAAGTAATTCAATAAAAATAATGAAATATTTGTAGAATCCAACATTTTGCAGAACGCCTACTGCAGTACAATTGCAGTAGCTGTATTCGATAAAATCATGATCATTATTCACGTGACAAAAGTACATTTTATTTTAAAAGATGGGTAGATAACTACCAAAGAACCGGTACATACCACGATTTAAAATAATATAGTAACCCATCCGCTTATGATAATGTTATCGCTTTAACACGATTTAAGATAATGGTAATAACACAGAATAGGTGATAATGCCAAAGAATATATACTGTAATAGTGAAAGTTATTATTTAAACCATTTGAAACTCTGGCCTTACGTCGATCATAAGTTAGATTATTTTGATTGATCACGTATTATGACTAATGGATAGGTCTAAAATCATGGTCCCTACCCAATGATCTAGGACACCTAGCCGCCACCATCTCGCCGCTGGACATTTTGACGCCATAATCAAGCAATTTTACCTCTTTTAAGTTTTGAGTTATCATGCTTATGACGTGTATGTATTCATTGTACTTGTAAATCATAACTATAACATTATTTTAAAAATATGAAAATCATTATTGTTTTCTTCTTCTTATCCTTCGCCTTCTCTCCCAACTATTTGGGATCGGCCAAAATCATTATTGTTGTAAAATATAATATTATATTTAAGACACATTGAAGGGCCGCAGTCAATTTGTGAAAAATGATAATTTTCCCTATTCACTTTTTTTTCCTGAACCAAAATCCCCCTTGTATTTATGGGGTTTTATATTTATACTGTCTCCTATTACTTACTCAACAAGGTGTTTCACAGCGAATCGTTAGATATTTTCTAGTTACAATATATACATACATACATACATACATACATACATACATACATACATACATACATATTACCAGGGTTGGGTAAGATAGTATAAAAAATATATCTTGTTACATGATACATGATATATTAATTTTGGGGATGTTGATACAAGATACAAGTATTAAAGATACATAAAAGTTACAAGATACTCTCAAAAATATAATTATTATTTTATAGTAAAAATTGTTGTTAGTTCTTTACAATTTTATAAATATATATACGTATATATGTATGTTAAATATTTCTCGAAATAATTAGTAATAATAATATGCAATTAAATATATTATATTATAGAATCATATAAATAAAAATATACATATATGTATATATGTATAACTACATAGATATCAAAATATTTTATAGGAGAGTAAAATAAATTTATATTTGAAATATTATAAAATAATTATAATAGATAATATTTTATAGTATTTCAGTTACAAGTGCTCAGATTTATTTCATATTTAATTATGAAATTATATTGTATATTTGTGAAGTAACGATAAAATGAAATACAAATATGTAAATCTTGAATAGTTTAATCACGAGTTGGCGTCAATATTAACAATCAACAACAAATGTCCAAATAATTTTTTTATTTGAAATTTTTATAATATGAAATTGGAAGAGAAAAATTAAAAAATGTAATAACCGACCATATAATATGATTTTTGATGCATTGTATTTTTTCGCATAAAAAGGTACATGATACTGGAAAAAAATGTATTTTGATACAAGATTCAAGATACTCGTACTTACAGAATATGTATCATGATACAACGTACAAAATACAGTAATTGTATCTGTGTGATACTACCCAAACCTGTATATTGCATGCATATATACACTGCTCAGAATCGTATTTATCGAATGCAATAATTTATCGTTGCTTTCAAATCTAAAACAATAATAATACATTATTTTGTTCAAGAACCGAAGGGACGATCGACGAACTTACTCCACTTTCAGGAGTAATATATTTACTAATATAAATAACAGAAAGATGATCTTTTAACAGAATATAAATCGTTTGGTTCTGTTTCTTATCAACTAAAGAAGAGCTGGGAAGATATTTCCCTATTATATATTAACTAATAAAATTTTGAAAATTTATTATATCTTCTTATCCATATGTATCCACTTTATATAAAATATTTTGTACAATACCTGTGACTAGTATATAGTGGAACGAAATTTTGGTCGTTCGAAATTAATAATAAAGTCATACCTCTTCTCGACAATAGTAGAAGAAAGATTGTCAAACTTAGCTATACTCAGCATTGAGAAATCTATTAATGTTAGAATTAATTTAAAAAAAGTTATTGAAACATTTTCACATATGAAAATAGATTCGTCACTGGTATACATATAAGTGTGTAGGTAATTTTTTCCGTATAGATAATAATTATTGTTACTTACTTATTTTTTACTTTCCATGCTTGTTATAATTCTTTGTATTTTCCCTTTTTATATAAGTTATAACTCGTATAATGTATATACAAATATGAAATATGACATATTGTTCCATTTCTAAATAAATATAAATCACATAGGTACCTAATATATAAATGAATATGATGAATGTCGGAAAATTGATACGGTCGTTTCTGAACGCTAAATGTTGGTACATTAATAATCATAGTTTCTCAACCTATAAAAATAATAATTCATGTATATATCCCAATTATTATACAGTTTAAGTGTATGTACTTCTTTCGGTCACACTTGTAAACCGAACCGGGTTTCACCTTTTTTTCGCTCATTTAAATAGTTTAATTCGAAAATACCCCCCCCCCCCAATTTGTTGTGAAATTCAACGTTGAGTAAGAAACATGTTCAATATAATTTAGTGAAAAGTATATGGCATACTAAATTTAAAAATCGACAATAAACTACCTAATTAGGTACTCAAAACACATAAAACCCATTCTTCTCAAAAGTTCTTTTTTTCAAATCGGTTGACACAAATTACTCGAAAACAACATTTCCGATTTTGTTCAAATTTCGCACAGATATTTAAAAACTTAATAATATTAGCATCAAGTCACAAAAATACTATCATATATTTTTTTTTTTTTATTCGTATACCAGATTTTTTAAATAAAACCAAAAACTCCATACGGAATATAGAGAATGATCTTGATGATACAACACTATTTCTAAATTCTAAAATGTTTCTAAATTTACTTAGAACGTATTAGTAAAATAATAAAATATAATATATAACTTGTTTCATTTTCCCTCAGAAAAATGTTTTAAAACGTGTTGTACAAAATGTATACGCGCGGTGGCAGCATCAGTAATGGCGGTCGTTTTAGAACCATTGTTTATATACAAATTGTATAACCATGCTTACTTCATTTGCTATTATCCACGTTTTGTTTTATATATACCATCATTTGTGTTGTAATAAAATATACTATTGAGCGATAATAGTGTTCTTTGTATATTATTAATTAATAATGTTAAAATAAACAATGTCTGCACATGAACAGTATCATGTAAAAGTGCCGTTTGCAATGACCTTGCATCAGTATCGTTAAAAGTGCCAAGATGATCGTTCGGTTATATTACTGTACAATCAATACGTATAAAAATTTTTCAATATATAGTCATTTAGTATTGGCAACTTAACATAAAATACCTGTTGCAAAAAAATCCGAATATACTAACTTAGTAAATTTAGTAATTTCTTATATTTTCGGTCGTCCGTACACAAATTATCATTTCACCATATTAAAATATATGAAAGTTAATCGAATTATTAAATATATAGTTGCAGGGATAATCTAATTATATGAACTACTATCCGGCCACCCATGGCACCATCAATTAATATCCGGTCCGTAATAGTATTTTAGTTCCTTTTTTTTTAATAATACGTGAAGCCATAAAAGACAAAAACACATAAACGATGCTTTCAAATTATTCAAATTACCTGCAAATATACACTTTTCCATAAATTTAAAATTGTTCTAAAATTCATTAGAGTACATTAGATGATGTGTACAAATTCTAGAGTAAACTAGAGAAAATATTGATTATTTGGATATAAAATAATATGACTATATTGACTATATAGCGTTTATAATTTTACTATGTAGCCTTAATAAAACAACTATTTAAAAAAAAAATGAAATGCAACGAGACAATGTGTAGATAAAAAATCAGTTTTCATAATTTTTAAGATACTAAGCAAAGCAAGGAACGTATAGATTTTACAATGGATTATTATTTTTTTATTATATCTATATAAACCATATGGTAATTTGTGTTTTTTAATTTTATCTATTATCCCGCCCTTTTTATGTATCTCGATCGTCGTGTTTGTGACTGCCGTGACGGTTGGCAACAGTGATCATATCACTGCTGTGTGCGACTGTCCAGCTGCAAATAGCGACCGACTTATCAATGTTTTCTTTTTTGTTTTATTTATGTTCGTTAAATTTAAAGGTTCGGTTATGTTTTTGTGATTTTCGTAGTTAATGTCCAGTGTCATCAATATTTCAGTTTTTGTGTGTTTTATTAGTATCCTGCGACACTGGCACATTAAGCTTATATAAGACCGTGCGACACTCGTGCTGTTTTTCTTTTTTTTTTTTTTTTTTCAAACTTCGAACAACCAACAAGCCAAAACACTTTTGGTCAAATGTTCCCGATCCCGATTTGAATCATATTTGGCAGGGATAGAAAACTCAAAGGAACTAAAAGGCCAATTTTAAAATTTTAAATTATTCCTTATGTGAAATAATGTTTAATTATTTAATAATAATATATTTAACACATATGGTAAGAACAAATATCTAAGTTTAATGAATGTTTTATTATTGATAATTTTTTTAAATAAAAATACTTTAATTTTTTCTACGATACAGTTGTCAAAGGGCTGTCCGAGTAATATAAAAAATTACGAGGGGATAGATGCAGTTGCTTTTTTAATTAGGTTATCTGAAAATATAAGTAAATTATTAACTATAACATCATGAGATATATTTTATATTTCATATTTTAATATTTTATATTAAAAAAAAATATTCCAATAATTTACGAATACAGTTTAGAAGTATTTATATTTATATTTAATTACAATTTTTATTAATAAAGTTGTTTAGAAAATTTTATTACGTTTTTAAAATTTTTAAGTAATCGAATACGTGTTCTTAATGCTATTTTGTGAAAGTATTTTAATATTTTTAAAAAATTTACTGCGATACATACGTATTGCACATTGTATATACTGTACCCACGATATTTTGTTTTGATGAAATTTATAACTTATCAATACATTTTTAAAGTCATAATTAAGGAAATTATTACGACTATTTGATTATTGTTATATACACGATTAACTGTTTGTGTAGTTTGGAAAAACAAAAAAATAATCTAGAAAATTCGAGTACATTTATATTTTATTAATAGCGTATATTAAATAGAAAATAACAAATTACTTAATGCAATTAATTAACAGATTGTCAGTGTTTACACAAAGTTTCTAGAAACATAAAAGAAATGAATTCGTGCTTGTAATCGTGAAGCTGGAAGACACTTATTCACATTTTATTGTAAGGAATAGTACTAATTAGGTATTACACTATTAAACGTACAGACTTGAAAATAATTCGTACCAGTTGTTGTTTCTAAAATGCAAACACAATGTTAACGAAATGAAAACGTATTGAAAATATATTTTTTTTTTGCCCGAATACAACGCAAAGAGTTTACACAGTAACCGCGGTTTATCGACGACATTCGAACGGTCGAAATGTGTGCACTGGCGTGTGGTGTTTCGGAGTCGTGTCAACAAGCTGTAAATATCATCAAAACGGAATTTTCGACGGATACGGACAAGAAATATGTAATTTTTTAAAAAAGCGAGTAACTTAAGGCGAGTTTACACGGGTCTCGATCGTGGTCGAACGACTACGAAGCACGACGACGCGTCGAAACCCTATCGAAAATGTTTAATGTTTACACGTTCAACTGCTTCATAGTTACGTTTTAGACAAAATTACTTCACCGATAAGTGTTGGTGTTTGACACAACGGGATTTTTTTAATTGATAAATATTAAATATTATCCATATTTTCCGTATTTATTTTCGTATTTTACTATACTCGTGTGTACTAACCTGTAATAACTAAGATTATATGATTAAAGATCAACAAAAACGCACATGTGATTAAAATATATATATAACCAACAACCAACACCGACGAAAATTAAATAATAAGTACATAACGAGTACATAATTATACAAAGATAAAAGTATCCGAGTTCAACTTTATCGATTTTAGCCGTGTGACAATGATGATTGAATTATTAGAGTGGACCAAAATAGTAGACTGCTTTTCGAAACTCCAAGTCAAAAATGAGTTTGAATTTGCTTTCGATTTCGCCGCACGGGCAACAGTCGTTCGACCACGATATCGACCCGTGTGTGAACCCGCCTTTACACGGTTACCCATAAGTTCTATAGTACGGCCAGTGAAAAGCGAGCCGCGATTGTCATGCTCCAGATGGACAATTTTATCGCAATAAGGGGTTCTCCGGTTGAGACCATTAGGAACAGGTGGCGGGATTTTTAAAAATTAACCGATCGCCATATTTAAATGCATATACCTACATTGGGTTTTACCATTTTATGAACTTATTGTTCTCATCCCTTTGAAATTCTTCCCCACAGAAAAAGAAGTATGTGTTCAAGTATAATATGTTTCCTGCTGTTCATGACATCCTCAACCTTCGAGTGGTGTGTTTGTGTATGCGTTATATTTGTTGTTTTCGTGTTAGTTATGTGCCTTTTTAACGTTTATATTTCGATTATTAATTTATTATTACTATTTAATAATATTAATTAATAATTATTTAAGTGTTATATATTTTGTTCAAAATTTAGAACAATACTTTTTAACCGGCATCGTACCAAGATATCCATTCTGAAACGAAAAAGGTCATTTCTATAGTGTATAAAATTGTTTAAATTATTGGCTGGCGACAAAAAGAATCCCCAACTTTCTCATTTTTTGGCGACAACAATAATTCATTGATTTGAAACTAAAAAATAACCGCACACGGTAGAAGTGTAAAACAACAACTCGCAATGAACACATTAACTGCGTAAATCAGACGCAAATGAATTTTAACCGACGTTGATAACGGTCGTTCTTTGTTATCATCAACAGACGGTAAAATTATCATCAAATTCGTTTGAAAGTAATTTACGCGGGAAACAATGGTGGAAGCCCTGACGTCACCTGCGGAGCATGACAATCGCGGCTCACTTTTCGCTGGCCCGTACAATATAAGTCGCCGCATGGCTAAATATATAGGTATGATCGCAACTTTGTGATACGCAGGTGTCATGGTCGCCACTGGCAGCGATTTTATATCAATCAGTTTTATTAGTTATCAAAATTCAAACTAATAATGATAAATAATTTTACTACAGAACGACGGTACCCACGAGTTTTTTTTTGACAAATAATTATACAATAAATTCTGCGGTGGCCGGTGATTTTGCTAAATTATTATTATTATAATGAGCAAGTTCAAAATGTATCATTATCATTTACAGAAAACCGATGATAAAAATCACTGCCAGCTGAGATTCTTTTCCATGAAAAATCATGGATTAATAACTGATGCGCAATCCGCAACCAAAACACGTCTTGTTGCCGTCATACCTATATATTTAGCCATGAGTCATCGTACCTACGCGAATACGTCGTGTACTGCGCGCTTACCGTGGTTGCCTCCATGCATCGTCCGTGTTGGTTATTAGTCGAGTTTCACAGCTGCCGCAAAAGCCACACACGATGTGTCGGGGGGCGCGATGACGTTTTAATTGCTCGGTGTCACGACACGCGCGGCGTACACCCGCTCTCGCTGTCATCCCCCTAACCGGCCGCCGCCCTCTCCGTGATTTTTACTCCTGCGCTCCCTCAACGCCAAAACAAAACACCTCGCCCGCAATCTACAACCACTCCATCGCACGTTCTCATACATACGTTATACTATTATATTACACCCGTATTAGGTATATTCAGTCCTCTGTTACCATAACTACAGTCTTATATAATATTGTAATAGAGGCGACATTCCGTATAATAATATGCTGGTGGTCCCGACTTCCCCCCCCCCCAAACAAAGCCTCTGACACCAGGCCTTTGAAAAATATATTATTTTAAAAGTATGATGTACACAGTGTATGTAAAATCAAATATATGTCCAGGGTGGCCATGAGATGTCTACGGAATAAATAGTAAACCGTTTAATTATTGTCATTATAATACAAAAAAAAAAAAAAAATGTATGCCATTTTAACTAAATATAAGAACATTTGTACCGTATAGGCATTTATGTTATATGTAAAAGACAACAAACTTGGAGATGATGACCTTTGAAACTCTTCCATACTCTACACCATGTTTCCTCTTTGATCTGTCGAACTTCATGTCGAATCTCAACTTTCAAGGCCTCCAATGAACGGGGTTTTATATTCACATAAACATACTACTTCAAGTGCACCGATACAAAGAATTCGCACAAGTGCTCTTTAACAATACCACACTCAACCTCTCCACGTTTTCTGGCGTCCGTATCGTTTGAACCGACCTTTGTAGTTATATTTCCACTATAGGTCCTATTGTTCGAAACTGTTTGAACGTCCCAAAATGATATTGTGATTTAAGATGACACCTTATTAGTTATTATCACCAAACGTCTAAAATCCGTCTAAAAAGTCACTACAATTCCGTCACGGACTCGCCACTTATAACATAACAGTCATATACGAAAACTAGATATTTTATCATCCCACTACTCCATTATAATTTGATTGTAAAATAAAATATACTACAAATTCACCATGAATTCAATATCACATTGTCCTTACTGTATCAATACCGAGTAGGAAGGTACTGGCCGATCAAGTACCGATGGTCACCTCACCCTGTATAATAACTCAGATTGAAAATAAGTTGTATTTCTTCTAGTTTTTAGTTATAATGTATTATATGTAATTTATATTGTAATTTATATAATACATATTATATTATGTAAGTTATAATGTATACACTACGTACTTCACTATACAATTTTCAGGTGGAATTTCAATGCTCAAGTAAAAGACAAGTTTAAATGGGAATAAATACTATACTTTGACTTTAAACTTAAATTCTTTTGTAGTTTTAAAAGAGTGTTGGTGCTTTAATCATCTCTCTATAAGATAAATACGCAACTAATTATAGCAACTCAAAGTTGTAAAAATTAAATATGTATTGTTGTTTTATATAAATATAATTATAAAAATATGGATACTACTGTTCAAAACACCAGTATTATTTTAGAACAATGTTCTTGAAACTTTTCCATAAAATAAAATAATACTCTAATCAAGGAAATTTTTCATCCTAAAAAAATAACGGGAAAATTGAATTACAGAAAAATTTACGTTTATGAAGCATTTTCAATATATTATTATAAACACTTTACGAATATTATTAAAAGGATTTTAAAATATGAAATTGTAAATAGTTTATAAACACTATTTTCCAGACCAAAAATATCTATAAAATATTAATATTATAACAAAAATTTTCTTTTTAAATATATTATAAGTACATATGATTTTTTTGTTCACTGGTATTTGTTACTTTAGCTAAAACTTTTCATGGTGACATTTAATTTACGACATGCCTTGGTCCTTGATCTAGGAGTTAATATATATTATATATACCTAATATATACGTATTGTAGCTATATACTATAATATATTCTATATACTAAAGACAGTTCTGAAATGTTGTAACTTTTAAAGATAAGACGACTTCCAGTGGTTTCAAATTTTAACTAATAGTTTAATTATTTTAAATTTTAAAGCAAAAATTTCAATTTGTAGTAAAATGTTATCATATTACGAGTGTATATTTTGTGAATTAGTTTTTTAAGTTTAAAAATTAATATAAAATAGTTTTGATAATGTATTTTTATTCACTTTACTGTACTATACTTTAATTAAGCTATTGTTAGATAAATTTTACTATCTACTATACTAAAAAAAATATATATTTATATTCTACTACCATACAAACATGATTGATTTTTTTTTTTTTTTTTGTCAGGATTTTTAAAATGAAAAATTTGAATTTCATATCAGGTAATTGAATACTTAGCCCATAGTCCCGAATAGTATAAATTCCAATCGGTACTTGTTTTAAGCCGCTGATTACATACGAGTAATAATATAATATAACATAGATTATTGGTCATTTCAATCCACCTAATCCCGAAATATATTTTACTAAAATGCCACTTCTGCCATCGTTTAATCTGCAGCAATCATCGTTAATTGTTTTAAGCTGTTAAGCCCCGGATTAACGGATCAAATATGTATAGATATTGTACAGGTAATAAAATGGCCAAATTAGAGATGCCCCTTCAAAATGTTTCCATCATGTAGTCAAGAATATATGAGCTGAATAACCGAACCAAAACGGAAATTTATCTAGGGCCGCTAATAAACATTACGTATCTCTTCCCCTCTAATATAACAGTCGCAATCTCGTTAAAAATGTATATAAGTAATCTATTATATACATATTCTATATACCGGTAGGTACATTATGTATTGTACCTACTCGGTTTGTAAATTACAGTTTGAAAGCACAAAGAATACAAATTTCATATATAAACTTGAATTTAATTATTATGAAACTTTTTTATTATAGAAACGACTAAACTTTATGTTACCTATAGGTATACAATTTAACTTAACATTTAAAAAACATAATCCGCTGGGCACTAAAAACGAAAGCACCTGCTCTGTGCTGACCATTTTCAATATAAAAAATAATAATTTATCACAAATTATTTATAGGTCTATATTTAAATAACAAGAAAAATTGAAAAAAAAAATCTGATCAATAATTATGGTAAAATTTGTAATTACCGTTTATGGGTTACAAACTAGCACTATAATTACATTTATCTTATAAATCGTGTTTATTAGGTGTAGTAAAACATAAATTAAGTTTAGAAATGTAATTTCAATATTATAATATATAGAATTAATAAAATTGGTAATAACAAAAGTACGCTGTGTTTTTATTTTATGAAACTCCTGAAAATATTTAAATAAATAAACACTCATAACTCAGTGAGTTTATTATTGATAGAATTTTATTTTTGTTTTTATTGAATTCAGCCTAATTTTTTCGAGATTAACATATATTTCATTTATTCATGACAAACGAATTAACTGAAATATTTCTAGTCACGTCTCTACACGTTTACAGCAGCGAAAGGGTTAAACTAAAAAAAGTGAATTAATTCAAACTATTTAATAATTTTATTTTAATTGAAAGTGTTAAAGTTTGGAACTAATAAAAGTTCTGTTTTGATTTGATGATGCAAAGTCATCACACCCAACCACCCTTAAATGTTTTTAAATATTTAAAACCATTTTTAAGTAAATCGAGTCGTGACTTTAAGCAGCAATACTAATAGTTTTAACTAAAAATGATTAAGTTTATACAAATATAAAATTTAAACTAGTTGGATTTAAATTGATATTCAATTTTTTTACATGTTGATTTACTATCTTCCAAGTTAAAAATTTAAAAAATAAAATGGGTCACTAGTACACATATAGATCCTCCGAGTGTTCTTTTAAACCTTTAAAAACATAAAATAAATCTAACTATGACTCACTAAAGAAAAGACTAACTATGACCTATACTCTATAGGCTACAGCTATATTAAGTTTTCATAGAAGTTAAGTTTTTGAATTGTTATCCAGTTTATTCCAAAAAAATAGATATATTATATTAATTTAAAATATTACCTATATAAATTATATAAATTATTATTTATATAATAAAAAATTTTAATATTGAATACAAAAATTACTTAACCGTAATTACTTAACACGTTCACTGTGGCATGGATCGAGCTTTGGTCAAATTGTAGTTGTATTATTTATATTTATTTTACTATATATGATTAGGTATTTTATTATCATTTTATATAACAATTTATTTTATAGCGTATAAGAACCGAGAAATATAACACTATGTCTTAATTTGTTTATATATTATAATTGGTAAGTGAATCTTTAATATTATTCTAGGGGTTTTTCATACGAAATATTACATAAAATTTTTGTTAAACTCGGAATTTTAAATTGTTTAGTTCTTTGATATTTATACGACAAATCGATGTAATAGCCAGTTAAATGTTAAGGGTATTCAGACCACCCAGCTAATCATAAAACCCAACAAATAAACTCGACAGTCAACAGTAATAATCCTCTATACTCAGCCTGGTTTCCACACTATCGGAACATCTCGAATGCTCTCGGTTTACGGATGATTGAAAAGTTTACGAAAAAGAAAAAACTATCAAATATAATCATCCAATCAAGTCCGATTGACGACGGTCCGTTGTATGAACAACTGTTCATCCCTAGTGAAACACTGCAGAAAGTGGTCATTTTGATGGGGCTTAAAAGCAATAATATTTTTCATACAACGGATCAGTCAGCTGCCAGAAACCAAAAGCACTTAAATACCTATTTCTATAAAACAAAATATCGATATAGTGATAAAATTAATACTACTACGTGAGTATTATAAATTGTTGTTGAACGTAAAATAAAATCGCAATATGTTTTATATAACCTTTATTCCTTAAGAAAAATATGTTTAGTGTTATTCGTAGGTAATTGTGCAGACGTGTATTAAAATGTTATTAATTCAAAAATTGCAATACAGGTAAATTACCCAAAGTGTAAACCATGATATATACTACGTTTCCCAATACATTAAATATCCAAAGTGAATTGAATATATTTAAATAAATGTGTAATTAAACCATTTAACATATTATATCTTATCACTTATTATAAATAACTTTATAGGTAATAGATAAAAAATACCTAATATATATTATGATATTATATGTGTTTAAAGAATAAAATCCAAAAAACAAACTATGATATAATTGGTATATTTAACATACATAAATTGATAAATATGCTTTAGAAATAACCATAAAATTATAAAATACATTTCAAGTGATTGATTTAAATTGAATAATAATTAAAATTCCAAAAGCCTATTATTTTTAGTTTTATTCAATCTTATATATAAAATGCTAACTTTCTTTAACCATGTTTTCCAGGATTAAAGCATCTTATAGGTACTATTTACTTAATTCCCCATCCTGTTTTTACGACCGATTGCCATGTATTCGTTTACTTTTACCATTTTAAAACTATTCTCCCGTTGTTTAGGGACTTTTACGCGTTTCGTTCGTCCTTGTTCTCACTTTTTCTTTGAGCTGTCACCGTACATTCGTTATCACTTGATAACTTTAGGAACTAATTAGGTGTTGTACTCAAAAAAAAGTTACACTTTTAAGATATCACACTCAAACAAACTTACAAATTCCAGGTTTCGCACTCAAAAGGTGTTAACTTACAAGTAGTACTTAAAATAAATTGCACTTACAAGGAGTTGCACCCGGTAGGTGTTGCATCCAAGCTATAGTATAATATAGCGTCCATTTTAAAATATATACAGCTGTGAGCTGATATTTATGTCAATAATATAGTCTAATTTGAATTTGGCTAAAAATTATAAACAAAAGTCATATAGACTATTTAGTGACCTTTATTAAATCTATGTAGAATACAGATATTAACTTTAAAAAATATTTAAATAGGTAATATTAAAATGACTAATGAATAATTAGGTATGTACTTGAATATCTTGAAGTGGTCATATATTATGAAGTTAGACCAAAAGGGCCGACAAGTCATAAAGAAATTTCAATTATTAAAATAAATATATATTTATCTTTAGAAACATGAATCTATATTTAGGAAACTCTCTAAGGGACAATAGTCCCAGGAAATACCTTTTAAATAAACCAGGAATATAATAAGTACAATGGACATTAGGCAAGACCTATAGTAAATTATACTTTAATGAAAAAAAATTCGTACGCATGTTTTCATTGTGAGAACAAAAAAGACAGAAATGTATAGTTACAAATTGCAATTATTCCATAATTAAGACTACGCAAAATCAACAAAATTATATCAATAACAAAATATCTGAACTAAAGTTTGTTATAATAGTTTCCGGAAATAAATTAAAAATATCGTATTCAAAATTTTATATTAATAAAAATTATTTTACTCAATTTAATATTTTTTAAATGTATTAAAAGGATACCTATATATAAACTACCTACGCTTTAAGTTTTGGCGTGTGAAAATAATCAATAAAATACTATGCATTAGATATTAGAATGGGAAATTTATAAATTACTGTTCAAATATAAAATGTAGGTATAATTACATTTTAGTCCTGTAAAAAAAAACACAATTTTATATTTTTGTGTCGTCAATAAATGAGTTTAATTTTAATTTTAGATTCTGAGCATAGCGAGTTTTACAATGATATTTTTAACCTTATTTTTCAATACTATTTTCAATTTTTAACATAGAAAACATTTAGGGATATGGTATGTACGGTGAATAAAAGTTATAAGGACTCATACAAGTTAAATATAAACGACTAACTAATATACAAAGTTAGCCAAACATTATAGGAAGGGGAGTGTGTGTTGCGGTTACATTATCAATGTGAATATCATCTAATAAGCCACGTGCCACATTTTTAAGAGTTAGTGCCAGCCATTTTTCCTTAATCGGTTCAAAAACCCTTTGAAAACCAGTTGATTAATAGTTTAGTCATCCTGAAATTATTTACTATATTTATGAATAATGCGTTTAACTCGAAAAATACAATCATTTTATACATTCAACTGAATCTGCTTTGATTTTTCCCAATAATACGAAAATTCCAATAAATGATTGTTCCAAATATTATAATTCCAATAAATGTCTGTTCAAAGTAATGTAATTCCAATAATTGTCTGTCCCTTCTAATATATTTCATTTAATTCTAATTGTATTTTAGTATATTATTTTCAATAATAATTTTTCCAAATGTTGTCTGAATATTCAATCCCATAATACGTCTGTTCCAATATTAATCATTCCAGTAAAATACAACATACCCACTGATGATGATAAAATGAAAATGGCTATGGATGAATTATAACATCATGTTTTAGATTTACTTGATATTTTTATTGAATTTAAATAAGATTTTAAATCAATCTACCTACCAAGTTTAGTTTATTTATAAATTATAATAATTAATAATACCTAAAACGTTTCAATTTTAAACATTTTTCATTGAAATAAAATATTGTACGTCATTTTTAGAATTTTTATTTACTTAATAAAGATTTGATATCATTCTATATTTTAGTTAACTTCTTTACACATATTATGATATCCATAATAAAGTCTTGATATTTCATTCTCGAAAGAGACTTCGAACGATTTTATTTTATACTTACTGCGTTTGTTTAAATACACTATAAGTTATTTTTATATACTCTTTTGTTGTTAATATTTTTATTATATGTACAAACAATTCTTATAGTTCTGATTTAGTAATACGTATGTGTTTGGGCCGGAAACTTGTAATAATAATAAGCTCGCCCGATCACCTATATAGGTACTACTTTGCGCGCACCACCTAACACGTTTTCTGAACCGACTCGGTCGGCCACACGTGCGTAATATGTGTTTATCTGTATACTTAAAATTAATGATAAGACGGTAACTAAATAAATAAATGGTATCTCTAATATTGTTGGATGGTACTATGTTGCTGTATAATAGTGATTTTAGTATGATAAGTGACAATAAAATATATATAAAAAATTTACAGTAATAGATATATGTATAAAATAAGTAATAAATAATAAGAGAAATATATATTTAGCTCCCTTGGCTCAATAATAAATATATATTATATAATAGCCCTGCTGGTTTAACAATTGTATAGCTTAAAAATACACAAATAAATATAGAAATAAATAATGTAAAACTCACGATTATGCAGCGCAGATTCTGGCCAGAGCTGTTGCCTAGAATGCTAAATAAATAAAAGACACGTAGGTACACACAAAATAATAGAAATAATTTACGCACACACATATATGATAGCAATAAGTATAGATAACAATTTTCAATAATATTGACTATTAGAGCCGGAAAAATAATATGGCGTACCTACGTCGCTCACACGTAGGTATACTGTCGCAGTATATTAAATACCTACTAACAGTTACTAGAACTGCTAGACTATACACGGATTAAATGAAACCAGATTGTGCACTCAATGTTTATCGAATCCGATAGTTGTTACTATCGAGCCCCCAAATTATAGTATTACCACATGTTAGAATCTAAAAGTCTTTTTTTCCTAATGATTTTCTAATGATTTAAATCAATATTATTTATTATCATTTATGAACAGTAAATTACGTTCAAGATTTATAGATTAAATCGGTCAGTGTAGCAAATATATTGTAAATGAAGCGTACGATAAATTTAATTATTGTAACTGGATACGCCACTTAGTGGGCACCCAATCACAGCATCTTATTCACGATTGTATTATTCTGAGCCCGAGCGCACAATCTGGTGTCATCTAATCTGTGGACTATACACATAATATTATCAAGACTACACAAAATCAATTGACTATTCGAGCCCATTAGATTTATTAAAAGATATTACACGATGAAAGGCGGTATATGCTTTTTCACCGACAAACTCGCGTGATAAAAACAATACGCTGGTCCGAAAACATACGGAGAACGACGAGAACAGAAACGGTATATATTCTGCGACGGACATATTAAGACAACGACTGTCGCACAGTGTTGTCAGGTTGTTTACAGGTAAAATCGCCAATATTCAAATTTGATACCGCCCAAACTAACCAATTACATTTTATCATCGTATTTACATCTAATGTGATAATAATTCTTTATACTCATGACCATTATTTATAAAGATAAATTAAGCACAGAACAAACGATATGGTCCAAATGCATAATTATAAAAATAATATCTGTGATTGTGGTTGGATGAAATAATCAACATAATTAAAAATAATTAACAATTTTCTTTTATACCATCACAAATACAAATAGAATTTAAAATGTTTATTTTTAGAAACAAAGATAATTTTCGAAAGATATTGATATATAACTTTTTGGAATAAATTCATTTTTTTATTTATTAAAATAAAAACTTCATTAAAATATTACTTAAATTTCATAACCTTCATAATTACATGAAAAAAAAAATTATAATAAGAAACTTTTTAGAGTATTATTAAATATTAAATATTAAATATTAGAAAAAATGAAGGGTTGATAACAGAGAAATTCACTCTTATGTTTATCTGCACTTATCAAATTTAATTTTTAAAAACTTCAATATTTTTCCACATTTTTTATTTATTTATTTATTTTTTTTTTTGTATTTTTTTCTCTACCTATATACATTTTTCCGATTTCAGAAAAAAAACTAAATTTGAGAAATTGTCAAATCGCCCAATTAGCGGTGACCGCCTATTTCTAAAATTCTCTCAACATTTCATATACTAAACTAGCCCATTTGGCGACTGCCATGTGGCACAGTGACTAGGTAGGTGCATAATTAAGTTTTATATCATTTAACAATAATAATTCACAAAACAAACGGTGGCGCGGTACATAAATATATCTGTTTTGCTGATATATTTTGTATGTTCCGCGATTACATACATTAAAAATAGTTTAATTAGGTTACAATGACCTAATTATGCATTTATAATCTTAATGATCTCGACTCGTGCACTGTGCATAATACAATTATTCCTTATTTATAATGTATTTATTATGAAGTTTCCTTATTATATACGAGTACATCATTTGTTTAAATGTAAACATTTATGTCGAAATATAATAAAATTAATTAATTGAAATAAATCAAAGTGTAAGATATATTACAAACTGAATTTTGAGAAAATTAAATAGTCTGATATGATGAATGGTTTGAGAGTTTCACTTAGATGATTGCGGAAATTTGACTTGTCTTTCTAGTTTGTGCATAGGTGAATTATATTCTGTAAGCATGCGTTATATTACGTATTTAATAGGTTCCTAGATATAATATATTGTATTATGTGGTCTTTAAATTAATGAATCTATCACTCTAAATTGTTATGGTGCATATTCGAAAATCTAAATTGAATTATCCAATATATGTTTATTATAATATTTCATAAAAGCATCCCAACATTAACGCCTAGATATATATGAGGTATACTAGTGAATTCACTTAACAGAAACATCGTAGGAAAGTTGCTTGTATATCTAAGTTGTCACAAAAGAATAACTAACGAATTTATAGTAACATCAGAGTAACATCAGAATGATACCACCGGCAGCATAAGATATCTACAATCTGCATACCAATAATTACAATTTACCAACACCTCGTTTATAAATATTTTGTTTTAATTTAATTTTAAGCGTATTACCAAAAAAAAAATAAAAAATCTAATTTTTACACTATTCTTTTTTAGATTTAATTAACTTTTACTTTTTATTTAAATATCAACCTATATTTTTAACTTTATATTCAAATGTAAAATATTTTTTTTAAAATATTTATGTATACTTGTCTATATTGAATAGTGAACCGACAGTTTATTAACATTTTAAGTTAATAAAAAGAAAGTACCTAGTGTAGAGAATTGAAAAAACTCTTCTATCCCGAGGTCACCATAAACTTGAAATTCTTATGCACAAATTATAAACAGTTAATTTAATATTCCATATAAATGCCCAATATAGTAAATGTTGACATAAACATGACCTAAATTGGTCATTGTTAAAAAAATTAATTAAATATACAAAATATTATATTATGTGTATATTTACCATTTGATTTCGACATATCCATAGTGATTGTATGATTATAGTTCAGAATTTAGAATTACATTAAATTAATAATATTATGTACCTGATTTTATCTTTATACTTAAATATTTTTATGGTAAACGTTTGAATATTAATAGTGATATACTGAGAGGGAGAATGGTTAATGGAAAATAGTATATTTTGATAGATATCTTATTTTTGATAAAAGTTATATAATACCATAGATCAGGGATGACCAGCCTGTGATACCCGGGCCGTTTCTAGCATGTTCAAAATTATTGAGTGGCACACTCATGACTGATATAATAACATAAAATTTGCACACAAAACTCCAATTCTTATAAATTGTATTAATTCTTTCATGTTATGAATTTATCTATTTGCAAATCATTCGGGAATGGGATATACGTATAAACGTTTAAAGTATAATTATTTGCGCATCTCGTTTTTTCATATTTTACGTGTATTTTATATTTTACGATACCACAGACCCGAAAAAAGGGGAAAAGTTAGTGGTGTTTCTGTCCGGATCTGGAAATTTCAGAAGAGCCCGGATTTTTCTGACAATACTTGCCATGTAAAAAATAAATGCAAAATAGGGGTGTAATAATACCATAATCTACGGGCCCTTAATTTTCGAGGAACATTTATACGAATGAACTTTGAACTTTTTTTCCTTGTTTGCTGGTTTTTAAAGTGATATAATAATATAATATCAGAAAAAAGGTCGTTCGTATAAATGCTCCCAAACAATTTAGAACCCTCAAAAAAAAGGTTTTCCTCTCCATGGTCGTACGATACCATACAAACATGTTAAAACTTCAAAATATAACATTGACGCCAAAAGAAAACATAATGTTGAATTATCGTATGTTCTTCATGACTTTGTCTACTTATTATAAAAGAAGTAGAATCAAAATAAGTATTTTTTAGTTTTTTCAGAATGAAATATTCGTTTTATTTTATATAGTATGGACAACGTATTTCACTCAACATTTATGTTGATGAGAAAAATGGTTCACCATACATCCCAAGAGACGTGTACAGATGTCCATAAATAAACACGTGCATGGAATGCGCACATTAACTGATTTTTAAGGTTATTATTATATTTTATAAACGAGTACTGAGAAGTATAATAATTATTATTTTTAATAATTAAAATATAAGATAGAATAAAAAGAATACAAATACAAATAGTCGGTGACACTTAGCCTCATTGTCAGAATTTAGATTTTTCAGGATTTCAACCCGTTAGGATATTAATTTGTCGAGATTTTGATCTATCAAGACTTTTGACTTGTCGGAATTTTGATTATCGGGATTTCGTACTCGATCCAAAATTATAGATATCTATCAAAAAAAAAAAAATAATAATAATAATAATAATAATAAAAAGAATCATTGATATAAGAAATAGTAAAAATTTATATTTTTTTCTAAAAGTTTAGTATTAACTCTAGGGTTTTACAAAATATTTTATGATGACAATTTTAACTATAAGTTCGGCCTAAAAAATATATCCAACAAAATCGCACCATAAGACTTATTAGCATGTTATTACTATAATGGTAGGTATAGAGCCTTAAAAACGAATTATAAATTCCTCACATGAAGAGTAGCTTGAAATTGGTAAGTACCCATAAACAAAAAATACCGAAATCCTGTTTACGATGTTTTGATCATTTTCTTTTGAAGAGTGAACAGCCACGTGACGAAAAGAAGCTCAAAATTTGCATATAAAGGAGAAACAGAGATGAGATGGGCAAAAAAGAAAAATGAACGGATTGTGTTTAGGGGTTTATAAAGGAATTTTGTGTCGCGCAACATGACACGATGAATAAACATTTATGGAAAGATACAACAATCCCGTAGCTATATAGTCAGCAAAATGCATAAGGGAAAGAAAAGTAGTTTACAGATCTATGTTATTATCAATGGTATATTTTCACTCTAATACTTGTTATAAAATATAACAGTTTAAAAACCATTAATATTTAGTCTAGGTAATGTATAAGCTCTTATTTAAAGTACAGATACATACTAGTAAAATTGTTTGACTTAAATATAAAATTATTATTTTTATTCTTTGTCTGAATTGTACAGAAGCAGAAAAAACAGAAAATTTTAAAACTGTAATTATAAATGATCATCGTCTCTCCTTAAACATCAAAGTAAAACCAAACCAATATTACATTCCATGCAGGTACTCTTTTTGATCATTTATACATGCATTGGAAACTCTGACTTTGTCTTTGACATTTAAATAAAATTTCCCGACTGACAAGTAAAATACATTTTGAAAGAAATATATCGTATTAAAAATATATATATATTTATTTTTATTTTTATCAATATAAATGGGTGGTTTATCCGACTCATATGCACGGGGGTGGAAAACGAAATTTTTATAATAGGTTTTTCTCCCTTTTGTTCGTCCATCTCCGTTGCAACGAAAAAACAACAGTCAAGCTGAGACGTTCGATTCAGTCATGTCAATCAATCTCCCGGCGTATTTTTCTCCCGGCGTAGGTACTTACTGGTGAGTGGCGGATTACGTAACATCCTTTACAGTGTGATCCAAATAGTATTCATAATACTGTAATATCGATGAAAGAAAATATAAAATAAGGGTAATGGCTATGTAGGGTATAAAATGTTCTAGAATTGTTATGACCCTCCTCAACGTAATGTCATATCTATTTAAAAATAATAATTTCCATTCAATTTTTATAGCAATTTAAATTTTTAAAATGCTCTAAAAATAATTATAAAATATATTATTTTAAATCGATATGGCAAAACATTGATGAGGTAACGAAAACACCACAACTTTTTTTAGAACCTAAATCGGATAATATACGGCTTTAAAATTTGAGAAATGCTGAGCGTCTTTTTACCGAAATTAGGTTGTGTAGCTTCAAAAACCAAAATATTTTACATGTGATTTTCATGTACGAAATTGATTTTTCAATACGTTATCATATTCGTGATATGTTTTCGGGTGCTAATAATGGTTTCTTAGAAATGGGAACAATTTTACAGGTTATGATATTATGGCGTGTTATTCTGTGGTTATGGTACGTCAGTGAACAAATTTTGTAATCAAACTGTGAAATATTATATTATTATTATGACATGATAATAATATGTCTACCACCACTAAGTATATATTAAAATTAGAATATAATACCTAGTTTATTAGATAATATAAACAATTCTGTGCTGACGATAATTATTGGAATAAGTAGTTACCTATGTAACTATCATACATGATAGTGTTATCATCATCTAAGATAGCACATTAGATAATTCTTCGGAAAATATATAAGAATAAAAATTATTATTTAGCAAGTTGACCACTATAGGGTACTTACATTTGTTATGAGATAAAATTGTGTAATGGTTATCAGACCGAATATGTAGTATTTATTAAAAAATATTTCTATAGATATCTATCAATGATTTTGTGTGCCTTTTTTTAGGGTAGACTAAAAATCTACATGGTTGGCCACTTTAATTTGATGTTTAGTTTTATTAGTTTCTTTATAAGGTTATTATATACATTTAGGTCATAATATATTAATCAATAATCATAATAAATATTTATATAATTTAAAAACGAGATAATTAATAATAAGTTGAATATTTATAACTGTTTTGTATTGTATACGACACGTTAACGGTGGTTAGGTATTGTATTAATGGTAATTAATACATTATTACATACTATTAGGTGCAAATATTAATGAATTTTGGACAATCATTTGATTGAACTTTAATAAACGAAAATTGATTTTTTAATTGAGAACCTACGAAATTCTACATAAGAACTAATTTGAGATCTCAGATCCAATCCAATTCAGTTGAAACACCTAAAACTCTAATTAACTTATTTATTGCAAAATTTCATAATAATCGCTCTTTTGAGGGAAAAGTATCTGGACAGACTCATCGCGTGAAGACCAATGCTGGCCACAATGATCTTACGACCTAACCTAACCCCATGTGACTTTTTTTTATAGGGATAACTTAAATCAAAAGTTTATGAGAATACTGATTATGATCTCACCCAAATTAAACAAAAAATCAGGAGAGTGATGGGAGAACTGGACGGTGACCATCGTGATCATGGTGAGCGCGTCATCACAAATTGTATGGACAGATCAATTGTCTGTATGGCTAGTAGGAGGGGAGGGGCATATGCTCGATATAATTTTCCATTCGTAAACTTTAGAATCTCCTAAACATAGCAATATGTGATTTTTTTCAAATTAAATAAAAAATAAAAATTCATTGCATTTAAAAAAAAAATGTCTTGGACCCACTTTATATGGAGGAAAATATGTAATAAATGCAACTAATTTTTACGATTTGTGTGACAAATAATATATATTAACACATCCTTTCTATGTCCAGTATTAGTTATACTATATTGTTTTTTTAATCGACATTATTATTTCAATATTAAAAAAAAAACCATTTTAACTAGGTATTCTTTTGTCGTCCATAGAAAATTTGGCAGTACGAAACGATTGAAATTCCACAAGTTCAAAAATCAAAATTAATTTATAAATTTTTTTTTTAATTCGTAAAGTTTTTAGAAAAATAGATAATCCGTAACATGTCGAATCATATAAGCGATACTTAATAAAATGAAAGTTTTACTCAATTTTCGAAATCATTTAGAAAATGTCATAAAATATCGTTAAGATAATTATTTATAAACATTATTACTAAGGCGTGGATTTTAATGCAAAATATATTTTTTAGTGGATGGTCTATAGGGCAATGCTTTCCTGCAAGTAAAAATTCGATTCATGTGTCAGAAAAATTAATAATTAATTTTCATTTTGCGTTTTTTAATATTTTTAGAGCATTTTTCCATTTATACGGCATTTTTATGCTGCTTGAAGTATGAATATATAAATATAATATACAATTTAGCGTAGAATAAAAAGTTATAAAAATATATATTTATAAATTAAAAACATTTATCTTATTTTATAAATTGGTCATTTTTAGTAGGTCTCTACATGTTTAGTAATTCTCAAAGTTTTGATAATATCAATAAAACCTATTCTCGATATAAATAATATAGAGGTATATTATAATATAATATAATCTCGATAACGTTATGTACGATACAGTATAAATCAGGGGGTAGCCATAGGCATAAAAATGTGAAGTAAGAAAAACAGCAAACTACAGTATGAACATTTATAAAAAAAAAACCTTGATAAAAATATTCTATTGTATTTCCTACCCCGATTATTTGTTATCAGGATCCGCTCGTAGCCGTGGAAATTCATGTGTTCACTGAATACTGTTTTCACTCTCGATTTTCGTACGCCATGTATTTGTCGCATTTCGAGTTTTGAATTATTATTTGTTTATTTGCCTACTGTGTTACGTTTAAAATATCTTCAGTAAGTTATTAAATTATATTCAATTGTAACATGTAAGCAAAATAAAGAAACTGTCCCAAATGTATTATATGAATTTGATAAACAAATAGATAATAATTGATAAAAATCAGTCCAACTTCAAACTGGGTGAATATGGTATTTCACTCCCTTATATAAGGTAACACTGTAATTCGCTGTTTTGATTACTTCATATTAGCACGATTGTAAAGAACAGGTTAGTCATTGGGAAGATAATACGAGATCAGGTTTGGTTGGGCTCTTTGCACGATTTATGTAGACCTAGTAGCGCTTACCTAGTGGTCATAAATCGAATTACACGTTCTGTGATTATATAGGGTATGGTTGAAAAATTGATATGAATATTGAATACTCAATATGAAAATTTTGAATAAATTTATGCATTGACAATTCATATTTTATATTATTTATATTTATATTTTTAATATTTATAAAATCCGAGTATTCAATAAAATCACAATGAATGAGGTATTAAATATAAACATTGTCTACATTTTTATTATATTCCATTTGCTTAAAATCATTACTCATTACCTACTATAGAATATTATGGACGATAAAATAAAATATACTTCCGAAATAGATAGAGAAAATCAAACGGTCACGGATAAACTTAAAGGTAAAATTAAAAGAGCGAAATTGTTATTATGTGGATTTATTTTTGAGCATAAATTATCATTTAATGATATTGATCATATACATGTAACCGACCCCAAATAGTTGGGAGAGAAGGCGAAGGAGAAAAAGAAGATCATTTAATACATTTAAGTAAAATATGCAGAGAATTTCTTGATTCAAAAATTGCAAGCACTTTAAGTATTAGCCGTACTCTTTATGTTAAGATTACATTGAAAATGTCACACAAACACATAGTACGTAATATTATAAACTATTATGCATATTACAAATAATTTAAACTTACAGATAACTAACGTAGTTACCTACTCTTACGTTACTACAAAAATGAAATAACGAAGTTACTATAACGTTACTCGAAAAAGTAACTACGTTACAGTAACGAGTAACATCCGTTACTTTACTACCCAACACTGCGTATAATAAAAAACGTAGATAGGTACCTACCTAATAAAATATAAAATTATAATTTCTACGCGTTTACTCTATGGCACAGAACATAATATTATGTCTTTGAATATCTATCAATATCATAAACGATCGTTGACAATCTAAATGTTGAATATATTTCAGAAATTCTATGGCTTTATGTAATAATATAACTTATTAAATAATAATAAAAATTCTTTACTCATTTATAAATATTAAATTATCTGATCATTACTTTTTGTTAAAAATTACTCTCAATAGTATCCATATATAATATAAATTATTATAAATAAAAATTAACATAAAATAATGAACTTTTAATTACGTACACATATTTCAACAAGCATTTCGTTAATTTCAGTGCCAACCAAAAACTTCGTGATTTAATTAATTTTTTCGGGTATAAGAAACTATGGAATATCTGAGCAAAAAATTACTTATTCTGTTTCGATATGATGTGAAAAACCAAAGTGAGTATTTATGTACCAAAAAAAAAAAAACATGTTTATAATATTTTTTTAATTTCAATATAGGTATGTATCTACCTAATTTATTTATAATCCAACATTAAGACGTGTACACGAAGATATGAGGTAAATTTTCGTTTTATTGGCTCATGCAACATAGACCCGTTTAGTTTTTGCTTCGCAACTGTCGACATTTTCGTGTTGAGCTATATTTTTAATTAATTGTATTTATCCAATATTTTAAATATATTGAATTACCTATATAATTATATAATAGCTACTATCTATTTCATGTACCTATATAGTGTAAATACAAAAATATAAGTATTACGTGACTAGATGATGAGAGGTATTTTATAATTTTTTATTGTTAATTACAAATTTTAACTTATAACTAAGTTAAGTTACCTACTATTTTTTCAAAATTAAATTTTAACTTAAATTAACTTAATTTTTTTAAACTAATAAGTTAAAAAAATTAATTAATTTACCCAGCCTTGTGAATAGGTAAGTACCTATAATTTTCGTTTGTTCACGTAAACTTTACCAATGATTTTTTTACCGAAATCATATCATACTTGATAAAATATACAAAATATATTAACATGGTCATAATATAAGTGGTATAATATATAACAATAAATATTTTTTGATATTATGTAATATGGATATTACTAGTAAAGAAATGTTCGTAAAATTTGTCGTTTTTTTTTTTTTAAACCGTTTTATATAGTTACTAATTTAATATGTATTATAAATAATCATTATCATAAAATGTTATCATCTCTATGAGGATGCCACAAGGATGTCCATCAATATAAATATAGAACTTGAATTTCAGTTGAGTTTTAGTTTTTTTTTCGTATTAATTATTATTAAAATATTTATATTATTTATATTATACTATGATTGAAAGTATTTATTTATTTATTCATAGTAATTTGGAAGATTGATGACGTTACGTTCAATCGTCCAAGGACATGTCAATGCTCTGTAGAAAATTTGCCCGATTTCATGGATTTGATTCTCACGCATCTTGGAAATACTCAATAATGTTGTTAGTGGTATTATATTCTTCTTTTAGTATAAGGTTGTAGTTAGTTAATATGAACTAGGAATAGGCTGTGTGCTAAATAGGTACCTATGCTTAGATGAATATTGACTCAATTCCTCTAGGGTTAACTGATATAATGGGCCGAGTTTAGGGAGCTCAACTAAGTCGTCCTATTAGAACATAAAATTGGTACCAATCACTCCTTTATAATTTACCAGCAATTTGATGTTGATTTATAGTTTTTGAAAGTTTCCTTAGCTACCTCCAAGAGCTTTCAAAGTTCTGAAGTTTGAAACCCATGTCGTCCTGTAACTTCTAAATTAGTACCAATTGTTCAATTATACTTTGCAAGTATAAAATAATATAATGTATTTTATAATTTGCAAAGTATTTTCTTGGAGATTATAGCAGTTTTTACTTTATTGTACTCTAAAGTTTTCCAATAGTTATTTTGACGCATATTAAATTTTCATTTTAGTTATATGTATACAAGTATATAAATATACTGGTCCTATAAATTCAAAACTATGTTTGTTTTGATAATTTTATCATTAAAAGTCATTCAAAGTGTTGTAACCAGGGTTGTTATTTTTAATATATCGAGAACACATATTGATTTTATTTAAAACATTTTAAACATCTGTTTAAAATAACGTTTTTAGTACATTTAAAATTTAAAAAAATCTATATTATAAAAAATATTCAAATCTAATGTAGATACAATATTCAATAATTGGTTTAATGTATTATATTTAGAGTAAGTATATACCTACATAAAATATTTAACAATGCCATTATGATTTAATATTTTTAATTAAATTTTACCCTGAAAATTTAAAAAATCATTTATCTATTTTTATAGTAAGAAGTATTCTATGGAATTATGGATGTATAAATTATATATGTAATATAAATTATGTTCTGTGATAATATATACATATATAATATATATTATTATATATTCACAGAATATGTATTTTACTCAAACTTGAAAAAAATATATTGAAAGGATTTTAATTATTATAAGGATTTTAAATTAAAAATCCCAGATTTTGTATATTTTTCATATAAATAAACAACTGTAGATTATTTTAAATACAATGTGAAGTTAATTTCAGTATTATAAACATTATTAGGGTAGTTTAGATATTTACTTATATTCTATTGTACAACAAGATTATTTTTATTATATTGTTCAAGTAAAGTAGGTATTATTAATGGAATAAAACACAAAAATCGTTTTTGGATACAAACTTAAAAATAACCTAAGAAAATTAAATCGAATTCAGATTGAAGTTTAATTATACAGGGCGATTATTTTAACAATATTAATACAATGCTCATTATTTAAAAATGTATCTCCATTATAGAAAATTGTATTTTACACATTTTTTAAATTAAATACTTATAAATATTTTAGTAATTATTTATCATAATTATGTTTATGTATCATAATTAACTATTAACTTTTAATTTTTAAATAGCAACCTCTAATTAGTTTTAATTTCCGAAACGTATTCGAATATTTTTTAAATTCATTTTATTGCTTAACATTTAGATTTAGTTAATTTCGTTTCAGCTGTTTAATCTCTTATATATATATAAAAGATACACATCTTATACATAGGTATAATATATAAGTATTTATATGAATTAATATGATTTTTTAAAAACCAGTTGCAATTTGCAGGTACTAAAATATAATAAGCAATATTATTTAACACTATACAATATTAAATAATTTTTTATCATATTGTGTCAATTTTCCCATGGTAGACAATACCTTGTTTCCCTATTATTCAATTTATCATATGGTATTAGATAATTATATATTTCATTATTATTTAATGAAATAGGTAACTACTGATAGTTACTAGTATTAAAAAATAACGTATTCTCTCTTATAAACAGCTAACTCAAAGTCCTTATGTAACGCAATCCGACTTTCACTAAATAAATATTATAAACGCTATAAAATTAATTTTAGAAACATTTGAATATATTTTTAAAATAAAACTAATAATATTTGCCATTTAAAAAACGAAAGCTAATAGATAATTAGAGTACATTGGGAAGGATAAAAATTATGATGTTTTCAAAGCATTATGTATCAAACGTTTCTTTATTATTTTGTTTCTAAGTCAGCGTCTTATATAGGCAATATTCTAACATTTTCAACTACATTATACCTGGTCAAAACTTCAAATACATACTTATTTAATATTGAATTATGAATAATTTAATTTGCTTTGATGATTTATTATTTCCTTCTATAACTGGTCGGCATAAGTTTTCGCATCCCATCTCATTACAATCAGAGTACAAAGATTATTTTTACATTCCTAATTGCTATGTTTGTATATGTATGTAAAAGTAAATTTTTTTGACTTTGGCCTTTGGGTGGGTGTACAAATATTAAATTTGTGATGATATACAAATAGAATAATAATCTGTGGTATAGTTGGTTGTATATTTTACTGAAATGTGGGTGCTAATAAAATAATATATTCTGTGGAATATTAAAAAGAAAATGTAAAGTTAAATAAGTATAATATAAAGAGCTAGTATTTTCAGTAAAGAAGATGTCAGCGTGGTCAATTTTAAGGTGTTTTGTATACAAAATTTCGTGAAAAATTAAAATCCAACATTTAAAAATATTTAAATATGTTTTTAAAGTATATTAAAAATGGTCCCGTTATTAAAAAATAACAACTTTTTATGTAACTTATTATAACTTATAAGTACATAATATTATAACTTATATATATATAACTTATTATGAAAAACAAACAAAAAAGCTTTTTAAAATGGTTTTAGAGTTGAAGAAACACCTATTATAAAATATTTAAAAGACAACATTTCGATTATGATCTCATAAGTTTTTTATCATTCTCTTATTCTATAGTACATTTTAGAATTTTCAAAAATCCTTCTTTTTTAATTTTTAAATTTATATAACTTCTTTGATAGGTAATTTATATTTTTGAATAATCCCTACAATATCGTTTCCAAAATATGGTTTTCTATAAATTTGAATATAAG
Organism: Pemphigus obesinymphae; assembly: GCA_025469235.1. Taxonomy (NCBI): domain Eukaryota; kingdom Metazoa; phylum Arthropoda; class Insecta; order Hemiptera; family Aphididae; genus Pemphigus; species Pemphigus obesinymphae. The sequence continues at coordinate 34,561 of JAIPRL010001978.1, forward strand.
TATTTAAACTCTAAAAATCACATTAAGAGGATGTTATACATGAGTTTAAACAATATTAAAACACTTTCATCCTTTTTAAATATAACTTCTCTCCTACTTATTGTAGATTCAAAATTTAAATATAATGTGATAGATGAGAATATTAACTATGGACGAACATAGAACGGTATGACTTGTAACGGTCACCACCATAGAATAGGGTGACCATATTTAGCAAATAAAATAAATTGATCTTTTATTTACCCCCCCTCCCACACGGTTAACATTAATCGTCATTAAAAACTATTTCTGTAGTTTTTTAGTTAAAATAACTTTTTCATAAGTATTTTTAAATTTGAAGATAACAAAATTTGACCTTTTCAATCTCGGATTTTAGATGTTTAAATATACTTATTAAACGTAACTATATGTTCGGTATTAGTTTAAGTTTTCATCTTTTACTTAGTATAATTATTTTTCTTTTATGATAATCCACAAATATTTTTTGTACAAATGTCATGATTACACAACAATAAAAAGTGATATTGATATTAGAAAAATTTTAGACTGCTTTGAAAATGTATTTTTAATTTTTTAATTGTTAAATTTTCATTATTCAAAAAAGTTCTAAAAAAATGCCTACACAGAACCCTTTGAAAATTGATGGTAAAGCGTCCTTTTAAGAGTTCATTTTGTTTGTTATTCGTAGAAATGTTTCAATAATAAAAATGATTGGTATGGCATCTTCTTATAGTAGTCCAGAATTTTTCTTCTATTTTAATATATTATAAATAAGTGAATATCGAAAAACATGAATTTTTATTAAAGTAAAATAATATAATATGATTTTTTTTTTTTTACCAAATTTTGATGGTTGGACGTGGGTCACGGGATTCCTATGTAAAACAGCACTGGTTTCTAGGTAGGTATATGTTTATTGTTTATAAAAAAAAAAAAAAAGTATTAACGAGAAGCCTGAGGAGAAATATTGAAGTAAATTTTTAAAAAAAACGTAAAGAGAGTACATTTTACCTTAAATAAGTTTTTAGGGAAAACCAATTTTTACATTTTACATTTTTGTATACAAAGAAATCTTGTATACTATACCTATCTAATATAACCCATGAACTAATATAATTAAAAAAATAAAACCTTTAAAGTAATAATAAGTAATAAGTATTAGGTATTAATAAAAAAAAGTTTTTGATTTGCGCTGAAGATGATAATATATTACGTAGTTGTTAAAATACCTACATATACGCAGTTAAAACTTAAAAGTGAACTAATTAATTTTGTGATTTGGGTTTATAATAATAATTTGTAGTATAATTTACATGTTCTCAAGTATATTTTAATAAATAATACCTATAGGTGAATAAATAAAATTGTTTTTTTACTAAAATATCTAAAATAATACCCGCACACAATAATTCTTCAAATGTATTTTTTGATTTTTATATATTTTGTTGATGCGTCATATTTAATATTCCTTCATCTATAATTGTTTTTATAATAACAAATAGTAGTTATACCTACATTATTGTTGAGCGTGCGTTATGCTTTCTTCTACCTAAGCGTAGAAACAACTTGTAGTTATACTGATCAGGAAATCAAATAATTAAACCGCACGACAATTTATTTTTTATTTTTAAATTAACTATAATTTCTATGAAAGTAGTTCCCACAGTTAAATGTTATTTTGCGGTAGATAAAAAATTGTTCGGATACAATAATTGCGTAAATATAATGCTACATACTGTACGTAAAAATTAAAAAAATAACCTTTTAAAATGTGCGAAGTGCAGATTACATTTTTTTATATTACGTACTACATATTTACATAATGATGTACAAAATTTACCACACAGAATTATAGAACTCGGTATAATATCTAGACGTCTTACATAGATACAATATTACAATCTCTGTGATACAGTTCCTGTTGGCACAGCAAATATGCGTCTTGGATGTCCATCGATATTTTAAACGATCTGTGGTAATTCTAAAATATAAATGTTTTTTCAGAGATATATTTATATAATTTGTGTATACTATGTGTAACTGAATATTACTAATTTTTCTGTATCCATTAATAAATTATCTTATCATTACTTTTCGCTAAAAATCGTGACTTGCAAATAGTAGATACCTATAAATGTTATAAAAAATACGCGATTAATTAAAAAATTCCCTCTCTAATTCATGGATTACACGATTTTTTTTTTTTTCAAAACTGGTAAAAAAAAAAACGTCTAAATTTCGGTCAAACCGTATTGTTAACATAATTATTAGTTTATCAAATATCGAGAAATTCGCTAATTGTATAATTTTTACTTTAGTGAAAGCGTGTAAAAAGTTATTAGATAGGTAGGTAAGTATATCAGCTGATAGTCCTTTTAAGTCCTGTAAATATATTAAAATATTATTTAGTCAACATAAATTATTTTGTTCAAAATTATGATATGAAATTGTTTAAATATTTTCTATCGGTCTATATTAGTAGAGTATGGCACTGTTATTTGAAGTCTATATCTGGCCAATGATCATTTAAGATTATAACGTGTACAATATAAATTCCTCTCTAATGCCGCATATATCATTAAAGTAGACTTATCCAACGATTACTCTCTCATTCGATCCAAATTAAACATACTTTTGCTCTCATCACCCCGTTCTGACGCCGACCTTAAGTACATCTTATCTATTCTTAACGGCTCCTTAGATGTACCTGATATTTTATTTTAACATTAGGCTCCGTGTTCCTTTTTATTATTCTAGAAACCATACTATTTTCTTAATTATTATCATTAATAATTATCATTCTACTTCATTCTCGCCGTTAGCAATCCTTTACACCGAATTCTTCGTTCCATAAATAATTTCAATGTTTCCATCTAAATTATTTGTGTTACCATTACACTCTGGACATTATCTTATTGAGCGAGGTAAGATTACTAACACTAATAATCATTTACGACTCACAACAAGCACAAGGCCGTTTTTCAAAAGTATAAGAAGATGCCTATACAATACTCCTTAGAATCGTGTGTTGTGGAAGCCTCTTAATACACTATCAACAAAATAGAAAATAAACAATTCTAACGTGTTAACAACCCAGTAGATAATGAAATCAGCTGTTATTTAATGACTAGTTAACAATAATGATTAATTTTAAAACATAATATAAAACGTACATACTGTAAATATCTACACTCTACATCATAATCCTTATGGAGTTTTAAAATCATAATAATACAACATACATATTACTTGAATTATTATTATCAAAAACTTATTTATATCTATAAATTCTTACCAAGTATTTCATATATGTAGATAATGATAAAGTTTCGGTTGAAATGTGTTCATCATGATTTCCAAAAGCATACTGAAATCTTTACAAGAATCTTGTATATATATATACTGTAAATAACCTCTTAGCATTTACATATAAATACAATATTTACTAAAACCCCAAACATCATTAATTCCAAATATTATTTTCAACGGATTCCATATAAATAAAAATGAAATAACAAAATTTATGTAACCAAATTTTAACCTATTTTTTTTTTATTATATTATATGGAAAAATCTGATATTATTTTTTATGAATTTAGATAATACGAAATACCTTATTCTATATGACATTCTACGAATTCTCATTATAATTTATAAACATTTTTAGTTCATATGAGAGGAAACAATATTCCGCGATGCATGGATTTATAAAATCTAAGATATTTTGTTCCATCTTTCTTCTATTTGCAGAAACAATTTTATTGTATATTTTTAGTACGTATTGTATTTCTGTTGGTTTCAATTTTTCTTTTATGATTTCTTATCACTTACCAGCTATTGTTTTTGCTTTTCTTTATTTTATTCTTTGTTTACCTCTTACTTTTTATAAATTAAAACCTTATTTTTTTAACGAAATAAGGTCTGTCTGTTATAAACGAATTTCCAACAATGAAATATTTGTACACAGCCTTATATTTTTATTTCAAAATTGAATTAAATAATAATCGAAACACCAGCTAAGTATAAATTCTATAAACGGAGAAAATAATTCATCTGTTTGACAATACAAATATAATGCTATTTTCAAAAAAATATTTTTTAGAATACTGAATAGCTAAAAATGCTTTAAAATGATCACACATTATAGACTATAGTCTATGAATTATTACGTGAATATAGATAATACTCGAAAGAGGAATATTATGACAATTCTGAGTAATTTTCGGAAAAGTGTTACAAGCTCTTAATTATTTAGGAAATTTACTACAGAATTGTTAAAATTTCAAGTTTTTAAATAATTTGTAACATTTTTAGATAATTCCTTGTATCTGCTTACATAAAATTTCAATACCAAATTAATCAATACAAACTTAGACTATACATATTTAAGAAACTTGATTATTTTTTTGTACAATTTTCGTTTTAAAGACTTAGAGTATTTATATGATATTTACATGATTAAGTAAGTCTGATTCTACAAATTATACTCTAAAATCTCATAATTTATTCAAAATTATTTGGTATAAACATTTTAAACTGTAAAAACTTTATCAAACTTAATTATATTCAGTATCATACTTCGTACACAATTGTTTATAGACTACCTATATACAATCAATATAGTACTACAAATACATGATTATACATACGAGTATGATGCAACATTACAACCCTATCCTGTATTAGGATAAGTGATCTAAGTTGAGTGACTTAATTTTTGTTTATTTTAATTTATTTTTTTACTTGAAATAATACCTACATTATTATCAAATCTCTAAACCACTAATTACTATACTTAAGAATCAAATATTTCTTTTACATACATATATATATATATATATATATACATATATATATAACAAATACCAATCTAATTATGTTGGAAAAATTGATAAAAAAAATTGATCGCAAGTATAATAAAGTACTATTTATTCAAACGCATGCCTGATTACGATACATCAGCTACTAGATATATTAAATAGTATAGTGTTATAAATCAAATGTTAATATATTAATATTAATACTAATAATAATACTATAGATTAAGAATACAGTGGTCTATATATAGACATAATGAGTGAAAAACTTAGAAAAACCGATATTTCGAAATACGAAATGGAGTCGACGTCTTATCCCCGTCCTTATGATCGATTCAAATAGTGAAATTAATGGCATTCGAGAATAACAATTTCATCGTGGACAGTTTATGCTGGACTGTACCCCAAATCAGATATCAAATGTAGATATATAAGGCCTCCTGCTAATATTTTACAATAAGTATTCATACTTATTTTTCAATATTCATAGTTGAATAGGTACTAGTTTTGTATTAAAATATTTTTCATAATAGCCCAAATATCCATAAAATTAAGCATAAATTGTTAACAGAGTTTATTGATAATAGGTAACACAAATCATAATTACTAAAACAATAAAATTCCATTTTGTGTAAGTCAACAAATGTATATTTTGTTAAATTTAAATAGTTTAATTAAAAATGTATTAGTTTTAGCTTTTAAATTATTTAGACAAATCACATTTGATCTCTTTGACTACGCTATTCATTTCTTATCTGTATTTTATAACTATAAGCTATGACTTATTTCTTTAACTTTCTTATTTTTTATTTATAATCTTATAAGAATCTTTTAAGTCTTTTAATGGGAGTTTTAAAATAATGTTACTCCAAATTAATTGTCCTATGCAGCTGCTATGTAAAATATTATTTATATATAATTTGTATAAAATTTGTTTAAAATATAACAATATACCTACTAGGTACATATAATAAAGTTACTATAGTAATTTCATAGACTAATTATAATTTTATTGACCAAAGTGCTATCTATCCATGAGTTAAGTAGTTAAATATAAGTCATTTTTCTTTGCAAATAGTGAATATTTTTACTCTACATTATGTGTATTACCCCTTAAAACTGCTGGAGCAGATAATTTCCAATGTAGGCAATTCATTATGTATGGTTTCCAAATAATATTAATAATATTTCCAAAACTGATGATAGCTTCAAACAAATTTTTTTATACATAAAAGTAAATAGCTATTTCGATTTCAAAATATAAAGTTCAAAACAAATTTGAATACTTACAATAATCGTTGATAAACATAAAAATATATGTATATAAGTATATATATATATATATCATCACTCATCAGAACTTTGTAATATGTAAAACGATGTCACATACTTAAACTTAAGGCCTATTTTTCGAGAGAAATGGAATGGAATTCTACCATAGACTATTTGATTATTTTAAACATTGTTTATAGTTTTATATCCAGTGGCGAAAAGGGGCAATTTCCCCTAGTACCAAATATTGAATCCCATTAAGGGGCATCGGTGTTAGAACTTAGATGTAAACATTTTCGAATAGCAATTTCATGTAATAATTAAATTTTCAAAATAAATATTATAATTGTGAATTATTTAAGAAATAAAATAAGTGATAACACGTCGTTTGTTGTAGCTATAGAGATATAATAATAATATACACTAAACACTAAAAACGACACGAGCCGTATTATATATTATCCTAATTACACGTAAATTTGCCATTTTGCATCTCCGAGATTACGCTTATGTCTTGGTGTGTAATTATCGGGATTTAGAGAAATAAAAATGCCATATTCAGAAAAACCCAATGTAAATAATACATAATATACTTTTACAAATTAAACAGCACTATAATAAATTATAAGTACAATATTTAGTAGTTAACTCCAGAGGTATATTTAGGGGAAGGGAAAATTCTTAGAGATGGCTCTGAAAAGTTGATAACATTTTTTTTGTTCCGTTTTTCAACATACATTTCTTCGATGAGCATTAAAACTTACCGAGAGAAAAACGATAATTGCTATTTATTTGGAGGAAGGCGTCAAAATTCATTAGTCCAGGGGGCGCCAAATTTCTAAATATGCCTTTGTTTATATCACTTCCATAATATAGTAATACAATTAGGTATATACCTTACTTTAATACAAAACATGTAACTTAAAAAACTTCCGAAAGAGTTCAAATTTTTCTTTGAAATATTTTTTAATATTTCATTTTGCTGTTATTGTAATAAAATTATACAGAAAATACAGTACTTTAAAAACTTTCAGAGGATGGGAAGTGTAGTATCGATGCTAACACTGTCTCTCGAAGTTACTAGCTTGCCTTCGTATGATTATGTTTTTTACTATTAGTAGTTTTAGGTTTTTAAGCTAGATTTCACGTATTTATTAACAAGTGAATAAACGATTAATTTTACCAACAATTAACATAAATGCTCTTTATTTCCTGAGCCTACCACAGCCTGGTACAACACAACATTTGAGGACGAAGATGGGATTTGAACACACAAGGCCGTTAAATGCGAGCGTCATATCACCACAACCATTGATGACGTAATTCTTCAACTCAATGATTCTTCGATTTTCAGTAAGATTGATCTGAAAGATCACCAACTATCACTGAATGATTATTCTAAAATGATTACAATATTTTCTACCCATATTAGAATTTTTCGATACACTCTTTTTAATTTTGGTATGAATGCTGCAGTAGAATTATTTCAAAATGTCATACGTCAAGTTTTAGCAAACATACCAGGAGTTATAAACATTAGTGATGATATACTTATTCATGGAAAAAAACATAACATTTACACAACAACCCCTCATGGCAGTTTTTGAGCGTTTGGATAAACATAATCAAACACTCAATAAAACTAAGTGTTGTTTCTGCCAACACAAAATAGATATATTTTTTTGTATATGTGTTCTCGAGAACATGAATAATACCCGATAAAAAGAATTTTGAAGCATTTAAAAATTTAAAATAACCTACTACGTCTTTTGAAGTATGAAATTTGCTCGGAATGCTGAATTATGGAAATTTTTTTCCAAACTTGGCAACTAACACAAAAATGCTCTGGGATTTGTTCAAAACACCAAATGATTGGATTTAAGATGAAAAACATGAGTTTGCGTTTAAACAGCTTAAAACTCAGTTATAAAATGCAAGCCATTTGGCCTACTTTAATATTAATAAACAGACGCACACCCATGTTGATGCAAGTCTGGTCGGTCTTGGTGCCATCCTTTCGCAACTAAATACTAATGGAGACACGTTTATTGTTTCGTATGGTAGTCGTAGTTTATCTGATGTCGAGAGCAGATACAGTCCTTTGCAAACAATCAAAAAAAAACTCTCCATTTTATAAAAACACCATTTTATATCCCCGATCTTTTCATAGTAATCTCTGTCAATGGATCAACAGTCACTGCTAAGAGAGGAAATCAATGAATCAAACGATATGCTTCATTCTTCAAGCAAGTGAATTTTGACAGTTCTATAATCCAAATTCAGGATATTTATTTCCCCATCACACAGGCAAATTCAGAAAGAAATACTCAAACTCAGGATATATCTGGTCTCCCTGTATTGGTGCCAGACATTAACCAGCCAGCCTCAGAAAGAATTGCTGTGGAACAAAGTGTCAGACCGGTAAAATACCGCCGAACACCTTCCAGGTTTCAGGATTTTGTTTTGTGATTTGTCATAATAGTTTGTTTTAGCTTGTTAATTTGATATGCTAATTTTTATATTATTTCTATGTGTTTATATTTATATGTGTTTCATATTAACCTGGGAATGAGTGTGGTATCGGTAGTAATACTGTTTGCTAATAGTGGGTTTTTAGTACCTAGCAAGGTTTTTAAGTTAATTTTTTCACGTGTTCATTAATAAACGGTTAATTTTACCAACACAAATGCTCTTTATTTGACTACATGCATTTGGACTGCGGAGAAATACGGAATAATGTGTATATACAAATGTATTTACTGTGTTCGTGTTCGTGACGCGTGCACATTTCTATAATATCTATATTTCTTTATTATTTATTTAATTTATTATTTTATTATTGGTGTACATTATAATTTATATTGTTATAATATAGTCGATAAAAATTCAGTATTTAATTCACAGAAAATTGAAATAAAACAACTTGGAAGACCTGTTTAGTGAAATAAAAGATATACACGCTTACATTTTGGGTATAGAACGTATAAGTTTTATTTTTTTGTAATTTTCGGTTTTTGTAAACGTATTTTTATATTTAGTTTTTTATATTTTGGTTTAATAAATACATTTTAAATTGGTACAGAATTATTATTGTATTCTATGCTTTTCAAAAACGAATAGTTTTCAATCGCCTTCCCACTTTCAAAGCTCACGAGCCGCCACCGATACATATATACATTACATCCAATCAATATACATGTACCTATATATAATATTAGAATGTGCGTGTGTTCAAGACAGACGTGCGTATTGGTAAAGGGCGGACGACCAGTGTGTGTGCAGGGGATATGGTGTATAAGGCCGTCTCTCAAAGCCTTTTATTGGAAAGTCGATCGTAAAAATCCGTTCACGTGCCTATATACGGTCCGACGACGGCGTCGGTGGCCCGAGCACGTGCACACCAGGTCCTATATTATTATTTCTTTTAAAAACTTCGTTTCACATTCAATTTTGATAGGGCCGCCGACGGGAAAAAATTATCCTTCTTCTCGGGCAAACATCCACACGTATATATAATATAATATAATATAATACAATATATATATATATATATGTTACTGCCCATTTGAGTCAACGTCTCGTACGTCCCCCGTCCACCCGCCGTTTACGCTGGGTATAGAAAAGTTGCAATTTTTTTTTCTCAGCTCTATGAACACGTTTCGAATTGAAGTCCTCGCGGGTATACGTGACTCGAAAGATAGCAATGGTCGTGTTCAGTCTCCCTCTCTAAAAATCTTCTCCAGATATATAATTATAACGTATAAATGTTTTCCGACCAACTCTTCTCCGTTCCGATGTCCCTCCCCCGTGCACCTTCAACGGACGTCTTGTCACAACCCTTATACGTACTACACGTTATATCGTAAGTACGTGCACAACGGATCTTTCTCTCCGCATTCCGCGCCCGCCTATTTTTTTCTAACCACTTACGATGTGTGTTTCGGTTGACCGCCCTGGAACGGCAAATCGTTATTTTAAATTTTAAACCGAGCGAGGATTCCATATTGGTTTTATTACAATTATACAATAATATTATTATTGGTTTATTTTAATATTTTTTTTTTTCATTATCTGGAAACGACTTTTCTGGTAGAATGAGTCGTGTAAGTGTTTTGGAGAAAAAATCTTTTTTCATAGGACATATTTAAAATTTTTTCTAGACGATACATCCAGACATTGAAGTATATTTTTATTTCTGAAGGCAGGCGATTTAAAAAAATATCGAAACCCAATCATTTATGTAACCTTCATATATTTTACTATCCTTAAAGACAAAATCGCTTAGTGGATAGACGAAATATAAATATAAATACTGTACAATTACTATCGTACCTATATATTAAGTTATATACCTACCTATAAAGTTTAACTAACACAAATGACTAATACCTACTTGAATAATAAGTATTGTTTATAGTAATAATAGATATATTGTTTAATTTAAAGTAAAATAAAATATCAAAGTTCTGCCCCGCCAAGCTAGAAAAGTTTTTTTAATATGTTTAAGTGATTACCTACATATTAAAATTACACTAAAACTAAGTTTATGCGATAAAATATAACAGAGATATTATAATAATGTCATAAATATCGTTTTAGATATTATTATTTGTAGGCGTTTTCTTTCAGTCAATTTTTAAATAAAACCTAACTAATTTTAATAAAATTTTATATTTACATAGTTATTTCAAAATGTGTATCAGTCAGTCATTTTACTCATTTTTGTTGTCGTCCAGTTTTCTTTTAAATTCAAAAGTAATTTTATTAAATTTAAGTATTTAAATTTTTGCAAAAATACAAAAAAAATTGTATTTAAAATACTGATTAAATGCTCCTTGACTGTATTTGAAAATGATTTTAAATACACAAAAAGTATTTAAATACTTATATTCAAATACTTTACAACACTGCCTACTGAAATGCTTTTTCTCTTTTTAATAGATTATTTTAAGCAATATATTTCAAAAGTGTCAAAACATGTGTTTACAATTTAAAAACTGTTTATTAAAGTTTACTATTATATTTTTTTTGTTTTTATTACTTATTTTTATTTGTTGTGCCATAGTATATAATAAATAGAGTAAATCGTATATTAACAATGAAATTACGTTGGATCGCAACTTTGCAAATGCACAAGAAAATAATAATATATTACCCGATTAGATTAACTAGAAATGTATCCACCTGAGAGCCTGTCGTTAATCTGTTTTCCCAATAGTTATATGACGGGCGATTGTCAACGTCGCTCCAGCACCGAACGCTGTTCGTTACTTCGATACTCATTCGCAAATGAATAATAGGTACCTATTTCAACCGTGCTGTTACCTACATATATTTTTAAATTCTGATTACCTTATAGTGTTATCATGACAATGGAAAACTATTTTTACTTTCAATAATAATATTTTGAAAATCCATTACAATGTAAATATAAATGATTTTTAATATTTAAATCAATGTATAACTCGTTAATAAATAATTTGCTACAATTTTGGAAGGGGGCTATCGCACTGTTGCCCCTACACACGAGCCGCCACTGATATTCATCGGTTGATTCTTATTCCCCATGACGGACACGTCGAAAACGTCGGACCATTTCAAACTCTCGAAAAACCGCCCGATCGTATAACTCTATAAGCGACGTCAGACACGGGAAAGGAGGAGTGCATTGCGATAAATGCAGTGGTGGATTTGTGGAGGGACGCAGGGGAATGGAGCTGCTCTTCATTTTTTTCATGTTTAACAGCGTACTCCTTAATTTATTTATCAAGTAACGCAAAGAACGCAGTGCTTGTTTTAATTTTTATTTAACATTTTTAAAAATTATAATTTTTTTTTTCCTGGAAAAATCGTGAAATTACGAAAATGAATGTTTTTTGTCCTTATCACATAATAAGGTTTAGATAAAAAAAAGAAGCACGATATAAAATGTTAAATAGTTGATCTTATTAAATCATATTGATAGGTATAACATATATAGGTAATAAATAATCTTCATTATCGGTGAATGGCTAAAACCTAAAAGGAATGCGAAATCAATGCGACACCGATAAACTTCATTTCGGTCTACATCTATAACTTCCTCGATTATTCATTTAAAAGGAAAAGTGTTAAATTATTTTGAAAGAGGAATGCTTAAAATATGCTATCTTAAAAATATGTAACCTAACAATGAAATAGAAAAATTTTGAATTTTTCTATTCCATTTATGCTATATAATTGTAATATATGAATAATCTATGTATTGTACTTTATATTTTAATAAATATACACAAAAAGACAGAAAGGGCAGGACTAGGGAAACTAATTGGCAATACTTAAATAATACGTTTATCACTAATAATTATATATATTATATTAAAGGCAAAGCTGGGTAGAAGATATAACCATAATATCTAAACGGCACGTGTAACCAGTATATCACTAAAATTATCAAGGACACTTATGTCTATTTGTAATATCCAGGCGCTCACGTGCACTTACTATATTACTAGATGAGACCAAAGAAACTGCACTCATACATAAAATCCAGATCTAAATAACTATGATGGGAACAAAATTTACCAAGGCTAAATACGCCTATATAAGGCTCTTCTCACACTCTAGTCTCCCTCTCGACTTTTACTCCTCTCAGTTCACTCTCATATTTTCCTATCCTAAGTCACACACAACCTCTTCCATCTAAAATAAATCTAAAAAGATTCGATTAACTTTAACTTTAAAATCTCAATACTATTTTTATGCATTATTTTTTGTCATACTTAAACTATATAATTTTTTTATATTATTCACAAACGGATAAAAGACTTCTCATATCGGTTTATACTTTAGTGTAGTGCAGGTGAACCGCAAGGTAATCCGGTCGTATGCTATTGTAGTAAACAGGTAATTAAATTGCACATTTTTCTATGTACCGGTTCATACTTTAGTGTAGTGCAGGTGAACCGCAAGGTGATCCGGTCGTATGCTATTGTAGTAAACAGGTAATTAAATTGCACACTACTTTAATACCGGTTCATACTTTAGTGTAATGCAGGTGAACCGCAAGGTGATCCGGTCGCGTACTATTGTGGTGAACGGGTAAATTAGGCTGTATTATACGTTAGTACGTAATTAAGCTGATTTCCTCATTAGTGTAGTGCAGGTGAACCGTAAGGTGATCCGGTCGCATGCTATTGTGGAATATAGAGAGTAGTCTATATCCGTAAATGATAATATAAGAATAACTATAACTGTAAATCAAATAACCATCATTTTACACTTATCCCTTCAAAAATTTCACTTAATGAAAGAAGAAATAATTTCTCAATCCTAAAACAAATAAATAAATAATCCATAAAAATCCCATAGTCGTGCCATCTCTCTAGTCGGATTGTTTTCTTTTATTAAATCTAAATCAGTGTTCATTATTTATTTCACACCTAATTCATCTACATCTTTTGAATCTTGAGTTTTATACAGAGCTTCGAAAACACGACTTCACGTATACCTACGGAGAGTCTCTACAGCACACGAAGAGGGTCTTCCGCAAGCTGTACAACGAGAAGTAATTTTAAACATATATTCCTATTAACAATTTAATCGTAGTTAAAAGCGTGAGTATTTTCCAGTAGTTTTATAAAACGTAAGGTAAAAACACCAAAAAAAATGTTATAAACGGGAAAATTATAATGCCAGAAACTTTAAATATACACTAATTATTCACTATAATAGCAGTATATTTATGTGGTAAAATATAAAAACTGCTTGACTACTTTTCAGTCATTTTTGGGAAATTTTAAATTTTGATTAGTTTTTATTTTTTAAATATATAGTGTTTTCTTTTTTTGGGTAGATGGAATTGAGTAGGATTTTTCGAGTAAAATCTTTTTGATAAGAAATGTATTGTTGTTGGTACCTACCTATAATAAAAAGATAAATTTTCGAATTAAGGGGACTTTACACCACACGATTTTTAATAAAGAATATTATATGAAAAATGTATTGTTCTTTATTTTTAAGGCGTTGTTCTTATGTGAGTCGTATATACAAAAGTATATTATGAGGGGCTATTACGTGCACGTGTAATCTATTTAAAACAACGAAAGTTTTTATATTTTTCACTCAAATAAACAATTATAATTCCATCAGAACATTACAACGAGTACAATAGTACATAAATTATAATTTAAAAAAAATATCAGAATTGTCTATAAAATTTACTAGGGAATAGTCCAGCCTTTTTTTAAAAATAATTTTTATTTAATTAGATATTTGTGTTTTAAACTTTGAACAGTTTTTATTGTAATATAAAATATGAAAATGAAAAATGTAACTTGATCGTTCTTTTGAATAAGTAATGAAGAGTCTATATTATATATATACGTTTTCAAAATGATTATAGAAGCACACTTCGTGTTGGACAGTTGGCATTAGAATACGTAAAGAAAAACCACCAAAAATAACGAAAAATTGTAATACATCTGAAAATAATAGGTACTAAATCGAACTTCACTCAAAATAGTTTTATCGAAAGAAATGATTTGTTATTATTTCTTTCTAATTCAATAGATCCACCACACTAGTATCTATCCGAATACCTACTAGCTGACCCGCTTTTGAAATCTTATTTTAAAAAAATTGGTTTTCCATCTATCCATCTCTTCTGAATCTGCTCCCAACTCCACGCAAAATAGTCGCACCTGCCAAGAAACCTCTATCATAATACAGCGTGAGTAATATATAAGCTATTTGTATTCACTATTCAGGTACTCAGCTCTTACTAGTAAAATAAAAATCTGTTTTCACCAAATTGTATATAATTTTATAAATTACATTAATGCCACTCTCTGAAATTGTGCAAATTTCTAGAACTCGAAATATTTCACTATCAAACTCTCTGTGCTGCCTGGGATGACAATTATCCAACTTAATTGTGAGCCACCGAAATTGTATATAGGTGAAATAAGAGTTTAGTGTTAGATAAGTTTAGTTTAGGACTTTCCCCTATTAGTACTATATCATCTGTAAACAGCATATGCCATGGTACCTCACCCTTTATATCCTTTGTTATTTCATCCATTATCAAGGAAAATAAGTAAGGACTCAAAGCTGAACCTTATGCACTTCTAATTTGACCCTAAAATCCTCAGTTTCTTCACACAGATTATTCACTCTCGTACTCGCCCCTTCATACATATCTTCAATTATAATGTTCCCATACATATTTAGTAATCCTTTCTTCATTAATGCCCACTTTAAGATCTCCCTAGGAATCCTATCATAAGTCTTCTCTTGACAAATAAATACCATACATAATTTCCTCTTCCTTTCTCTATACTTCACTACAATTTGTTTTCTACAAAATATTGGCTCCATTGTTGACCTCCCAGGCATAAACCCAAACTGATTTCTATTAACAGTTGTCTCACCTCTTACCCTATTATCCATTATCTTTTCCCAAATCTTCATACTGTGGCTCATAAGTATTATCCCTCTATAATTTCCACAATACTGTACATGTTTTTTACCCTTAAATTGGTACAACACAATTGCCACGAAGTAGAATAATGTTAGTAATATGATAGTCATAAATTAGAGGTTTCTTTTTTTTTTTTTTTTAAATAAATAGACTGACATTTATCTATAGGGATATAATTACATAACATTAAAATTATTCCAAGGATGAAAACTAATAATATCAGATTTAAGTTGTTCGTTATTAGTTAATGATTTTATAGATTTAAAAATGTTAGCGTCATCTGCAAATAATGAAATATTAGAATAATTAATTGAATAAAGAGTATCATTAATGAATAATATAAATAAAATGTTCCTTGAGGAACATCAGAAATAACATTTATAGCTTCGGAAAAAATGGTTTTTAATTTTAACAAATTGAAATATATTAGTTAAAAAGGAATTAAGTCACGATAATAAAGGGTCAGCAAAGTAAATTTTCTTAAGTTTGATAATTATTAAGTTATGATTGATTCTATCGAACTTTTTGTTGTAACAATTATGATCAGAATAATTTTTTGACTTTTTCAATAAACGTGTAATGAAAAACTTTACCAAAAAATGGTACAAACTTAAGTTATTCCTCGTAATGCCGAAAAAAATGTGTATAGAAATTTGAATTTTTACAGAGTGTGTTTTTACTATTTTATACATACGTAATGCATTTTTCAAAAAATGTTTACAAATCTGTTTTTACAATACTTATTTATTGCACAAAGTTCCGCTCAGTTTTATCGAAAGAAATGATTTATCATTACCATATATGTCTACCACCATTACCCTTTTACGTTTACCCTATACATTGATCGGAGTGTTTCCACTCCTCATTTTTAGAGATTATTTCTATTATTTATTAATCATTAAATAATGTGTACAATGAATTTTTTTTAGTTAGAATTTAAAAATAATAACGTTGTATTTAATATACAAAATGATTAAAATTACGCCAAACAACGGCGAAAAATACATAAGCGCCAATATGTTAGACAGAGATATAGATAGTAATTACACAGATTATATGAATAATTAATACTATAGAGGTAATATAAACTTGCTGTGCTTATTATTTCACTCTTATTCGCTATTGTTTTCTAACGCGTTCTCTATGGCAACACTACGTTGTCAGCATTCCAGTTATAAATGTTTACTGTATACCTACTGTACATAATTTATGATTAGTCTTGGATATTTATTTTGTTATAAATTTGAATTTTTTAGACAATGTTTGTTTTCATAAAATATAATGTTAATTTTAGACTAATATTTAAAAAAGTTAAAAATGTAATACAAGTTCAACCATAAATATTATTACAGTAATTATGTGTACAAAGTTAGAAAAATGTATACGGGGATTTTTTAAATGACCTTTCGCACCTATTAAAATTTGGCGCAATCACACCATTGAGTTTTAAAGTTTAAACTCTATATAAAAAAAATATTCCTTTAATAGTGAAAATATTTTTCTATATTTTGCCCAAAGATGGAAAATTAATTTTGATCTAGACTCAAAATGTCTTGTCTACTTGCACCACCCTAAACGTCAATTCGCGTCTTTTGGAGTTAAACGAATAATAAACTCATTCTTTCAACCTGTTTCCACTAAATGGCGGCGTGCACAATTTGTTTACCACATTATTTCAAAACGATTTCGTTTCAGTTTATTTATTTCTATTCACATCGTTTTCGGTATATATACTCACGCATCATGCACTAACAGTCCCATTAAAATCGCGTCAAACTGGTATACACGGAAGAGAAGTTTATAAAAAGGAACTTCCGACAAATTTCTCGTCACGGGGATAACACGGTTGTACGACCAATTGTATTTTTCAACTTTTTATTTATATATTATTGAAATATTTGAATATATACGTGCCCTCTCAGCAAAAACATAGATAATATTATATCCTATCAAAATCTCTAAACCGAAGAATATGCATTCGGTATACACACGGTTAAGTTAGGTGTACATATATTATACTAGAACAACTATATCGTTAGATCCTTGGATAACATTAGCATAAATTCACGAATTAAATTAAACCACGAACGTAGAAAAAACGACCAATAATGCGAATCTATAAGTAATTAAAACACGGATCAATAAACGGCCAGCCGTTCCACCTACCGAGTAGGTAGGTACCTATAATAATTTAATTCTTTCGCCCGTAGTCTTTTTATCATAAATCTTGTACCTGCCGATATTTCGAACCGTTGAATAGTTTCTATTGTTTCGTATAATAAATATTCTCCGGATAACCACTTTCAGTAATTCTTTTAAAAATCAACATTTCGAACGTTAACTATACTGCAGGCGGAGGTCTCGGAGAAATCGGATTTTTTGAATCAGTGGCTAAATTGAGTGAATAAATAAGTATAAGTCAAATGCGCATTCAAATGGCAACGAAAAGTTCTAGAAAATATTTATCTTTTAAGTCTCGAGCATTTCAATTTTTAGATTACACTGCCGAATAATGGGAACTGTGATTATAAATGCGAACAATACCTACCTACGCATTTCATGAAACATACCATCAATTTCATAAATAAAAAAAATACTGCGAGTAATCAATTGAATTAGGTACCTATATGAATATAAGTAGTAATATAGGTTAAGCTTAAAAGTACTATATACTTAAAATAATTGAATTCCAACCAAACAACGCAACGTCGTGTTTGAGTTAATTAAATTATGAACACGTGAAATAGTTTGGGTTGCACTCAATAATTGAAATTTATTTGCTTTAAAACAATTTTGCACACGAATAACGTATAACGATAGCGTTAAAACAATATAGTTTTATTATTTTTATGTATATGTTTATAAACATATTATAAACAAATAATATTATAATGAATATCGATATATATATATATATAAATATATATAAATCTTTCGCATAATATCATACCGATCACCAATCATTATTATTATAATTTTATTTTTTTTTATATTATACATATATTAAAACAAAATATTTTTATTTTTTGCATGTATCAAAATATAACGTTGTACCGACAGGATATTATCAAAATGATAATAGTATATATAGGTAGTGTTACTAATTTATTATTTTTTTAAAACATTCTAGATATTAATGGAAACTGTTTTAATTTAAATATAAAAGTTCCTAGTTTTAAAATATACTATAGTATATATAGTATCTATTATATATAGTATATAGTATCTATTATTATATGTATAATAATAAAATCTAATATACAACAATAATATTATTAAATCAATATTGAATGAACCAATGATTGTAAGTCTGTGTCCTTCTCTATGTGCCGTTCCCCTAATAAATTCTCCTATTCAGTTAATGGCGCTGTTCTCATCTCCGTTAATGATATCTGTGATCTTGGTTTCGTCTTTGTTGCCTCCCTATGTCCTAAAGCTCATATTGACCGTATCATCTGCAAGGCGATTAAGATATTAGGTTTTATAAATATAGGCTCTATTCTGTGCACTTATAAGGCCCATTATTAAATATGGTTCTGTTATTTTTTTTTTTGATATTTTGATGTTAAGTTACTTGTAGAATTTTTATAGATATAAATAAAAAACCAATTTCTACAAAATAATTTGTTTTTATTTAACAAATACCTACTTCAAAAACAATATTCTCATCTTCAATGTTAAACAACTACAACTCGAGTAGTTGTTTAACACTGTAGATGAGAACATTGTTTTCGAAATACGTATTTGTTAAATAAAAACAAATTATTTTGTAGAAACTGGGTATTTATTTATATTTATAAATAATTCTACAAGTAAAACTCAACACCAAAAAAAAAAAAAAAAAAAAAAAAAAAAACTACTAAGTCGTTCGGCGCGTATATATTGTATATATTCCCTTTTATAGAACGGATGACGTCATCCATCGATGAGCACCGCCTATGGTATCACCATCATATGGTAATATGGGATCGCCATATGGTTATCGATCAATGAGTCATACCGGTCATTATGGCCATATGGTGATCCCATATTACCATATGGTGATACCATGGGCGGTGCTATCGATAGATGACGTCATCTGTTCTATAAAAAGCCGAACGACTCAGTAGTTGTTTATAGGCTTGGCATGTATCGTTCATTAAGGTAAACTAGTTCGTTCGTTCATCGTTCACTTAACTGAACTAGTTCACTGAACGACTCGCCGATTTCGTTCAATTGAATAGTACTTAGTAGTTCTCGTTCACTGGACGACTTACCGTTTACCGCATGCGCATGCGCGTTGTAAAGAGTGAACGAGTTCGTCTCTCTTATCGTTCATTCGCTCATCGGTTCGTACTTTTTATCGTTCATTCGGATCCAGCGTATTCGATGACAATAACTGAGGAACGAGCGAACAGATGTTGTGAACGAGTCGTTAATTTCTCGTCATTCGTTCCATGAACTAACAGATGAAAACATTGTTTTCGAAATACGTATTTGTTAAATAAAAACAAATTATTTTGTAAAAATTGGGTTTTTATTGTTGTTATTGTATGGTTCTGTTGTCTGAAACCTTCACTCGTCGGTATACCGCCAGCACATACATTAAACAAGTCCAGCGCAGGTTTTTTAGCTTCACCGGATTCAAGTTAAATATTGTCCATCCTCAACATGATTACGATCCTGTACTCCGCAGCTTAAATCTCCAAATTTCTACACTACGATCTATCTTTCCTTCGTAAACTCATCAGTGGTAAAATCGATTCCCCTCTCTGGTCCTCTCCTTCAACATATACAATCTTGGGTTCCTTCGCGTACCACTCGTAACATTACCTACTCTTTTCTCTATTCCTTTATTTGCTAAAGATTATTTAAATAATGCACGCCGTATGATACAAGCCAATATTTAGACACCTCTTTCTCCTATGAGATATAATTATTATATTTTTGTAAACATACCTACAGTTACTTTTTTTTCCACTTTCATTTTTTGTATATACATTTTGTGATTTGGGCTTTTATCCTGTTTAATTATTATAAATAAATAAATATACTCTATACTTTTATGAAAATATAAATATGTACAGAATACCTCTAGATATATTATATAATTAAGAAATGCGAATCATAAAATAAAGATTCCACTAAAAACTAACTTTTTCAAATACATATTACATCATACATATAACACATAATGTTATACTCGTACAATTATATTCATCTCTGCACCGAATTTCAGCGCCTATTCAGGTCGATATTCATATTGTTATGGAAAAAAAAGAGAAACTATTTGTATAAATTCGGTGTTTTTTCTTTATCTGATTACCTATGTCCAAACAAACAATTTTTTTGGTATAAGTGAAAAACTATTGTTATTTCTTTAATATTTAAATGCACTCACGGATTTTTTTACCATAAATACATAAAAATTATAAATTTCAATTTTCTGTAAACTACAGAAATCATAGATAAACGATTCTCAATAAAACTAAATTTTAAATTTGTACATCCTCTTTTTTGAAACTAATATACGGACATACTCACTTTCGAAATAAAAAAAAAAACTTAACTTTTGAACTTGGTCATTGTAATATTATTATCATAAAATCATTCCTTATCAAAATATTATCACAAATATTTTATACCAACATGCTTCTATAAAATATTAAACTGAGTAAAAACCATTCTTATATAAAAATGGAATCGATTAAAATAGTAGTTCAATCTATATCAATACTAACTTTTGTAACTGTTCATATAATCAGCCTATGCCAAAGCATAGGGATTTACTCAATTTTGCAGCTGTACTATTTTATCCAGGACATACTACTTTTTGGTATACAAATACCAATAAACTTACACTGTTTTGCAACTGTATTACATTTCTAAATTAAAAATTAAATAGGATATACTACGTTTTTAAACGTAGTATTGAATTATTCTTATCGTATAAGAATTTGTACGAGAAAATTATGGTAGACAAACAATAAAAAAAATTACAAGTAATCGATTTTGGTTTAGAGTGTATATACGACATTTTGCAATTGGACAACTCAATTGTAAATGCAACAAATTCCTAAATTTTTATGAAATATAATTATACATTTATGTCATATATGACATAAAAGTCTAGACGATTTGGTCAAGTTTAACAAATTTTATTTTAATTTTTTCTACACTTTATAAAAAAAATTTACCATATATAAATATCAAACTGTATTTGTAACAAATCTAATATTAATTGTTACATCGACAATATTTTATCACGGTGTTATAAAATTTAGAAGATCAATAAATAGGTATATTATTAATATTATTTTGTCAAATCAATTGTTCATTGATAATAGCACAATATAATATATACAATACAATATATTAATGTCCATAAAATAAAAAAGCATATAACTTTCATATACTTACATATTTTTTTAAAACAATGATTATTTCATCTTCTTAACAGTCATCATACATGAATGCTAAATTTGTTTTATTAAACTTTTTACTTTGTATGACAATTGGAAATATATATTTAATAAGATAAAAATAGACATGCAATAAATTGTTAATTGAACAAAAATGCTTATCAGCTATATAGTGAACTCACCAGAATTTCTAATGAATATTGCAAGAAATTGGAGGATTTGGAGGAAAGTGATTAAATTATAATTTTTCATTTATTTGTATTCATTTTGTACAGTATTTAATTTTTTTACGTAACACGTTGTAGCCATTATAATTATATTTCAATCTTCTGAAAACCTTGAAAGACACTACTAAATATTTAATGGAAAGTTTAAACAGTTTGCTTAAAAATAATCTTTATATAATTTAGAAAAAAATGTTTAATTAAATATTATTAAAATTAATTACCTAATTTTTTTTAGTTGTTATTTCAACAGAAAAGTTTTATATTATTATAGAACCACTTTTTCCCTAGGAGCCAATTACTTCCTAAACAATATTTAAAAACATGTTGGATATTTTTTCTACTATATATATAAGCAATGTCTAAAAACTAATTGTAATTTTTAATGCTCATTTGAGTAATCTATTTTGCAATTGCGAACAATTGTTAATTTTTCGATCATACAGCAGACAATTTTTGATTTTAATTCTTGAAAAAATATTAACATTTTTCAGATGGAACTCTTTTTAAAAATTATTATTAGCTATTAAAATAATTCGTTTTCAAAATGTAGAAACCAATTATATTACAATAAATATTTGTATAGAATAAAATTTAAAAATTTGGCTTAGATAATCTTTCGAGTAAATAATAAAAAAAATCTATATCTGCAATTTTCAAAATTATTTTTGAAGTATGCATTGGACTATTGGAAATTAGAATTAGAATAAGTTAATAGTATTGAAACCCCTAAAACCGTATACATGTTCACATCAATATACATATGTACATAACGTCCAAACCGTTTGTTTCAGAATATTGGGTACCTATTCCTATTCTGTATTAAATGTAAGTTAATATATACTTAGAATAGATATGGTAGGTGTTTTAAAAATACTGATGGTTTTCTAGTAATATCATAAAATTTAAACACTTAACGAAAATATTGCTCCATGCAAACATACACACTCACATAGTCTTAACAATAATATTTCAAAAAAATGATTTTATTTTTAAATTTGACGTTAAAAATGTATATTTTTTATAGTAATTTATTTGTGTATGGTATATCATATCAATATAGGTATTAAGATAAAAGGTCAGGTACATTTTCAAATAATCAAAATACTCGTATTCAATCAAATACAAATTTTGAAGGAGTAAAAGTTCCTACAATAATACTTTCTTGTAGGGAAAGAAAGAGGTGGTTGAAACATAAGACGGGCTATGTGTTATTCGAGTGAATTTTATGCTTCAGGGAACATATTAAAAGAACTTTTTTGTGCGCACAATATTATATTAAATCGATTTAAACCTGCTCTTTCGCTAGCCAGGAATTACCGTTGTTTTAATAATGCTCGAAAAAAAAAAAACATTTGAAATTTAATAATATGTAATAATGATAATTGATGACGTACACCTACCGTATAATTTTTAATCTAATTATTCTAAATTTCAGATATCACATAAAAACAGTTGTAAACTATAAAATATAGTGATATTTCCAAACTATAAAATCTATTGATTTTTGCCTTTTGTGCTTTCTGTAACATAAGATATTGCAAAAATCTATAATAATAAACACATTTTTCGAAATATATTATTATACCTATCTATATAAATACATGATGAACTTTCAATTAAATGTTTTTTTTTTTTTTAACATTTAAATTCAAAATGAATGATATGCGATTGCATCTTATTATTATATTCATATACTGATTGATCGAGTTCCATGTTTCGACCAATCATGTGTATGCGAATATATACCTAAAAAATATTATATTTAGTATACAAACTCAAATCTAAGAGAGAATATTTTTTCGTTTTAATATTATACGTACCTATATATTCATAATTTTGTACTATAGGTATGTAATTATTTAAGTTTTTTTTAGATTTTTTAATAACAATTTATAACTATCACGTAATACTGTAAATTAATATTATTATACATATACAATTATATGGTATTATTAAATTATTTTTGTATTATGTAATACTTTCTAAACATTAAAATGCTTTTATTTTCTGAATATTTAAAAGACAAAAGTTTTTAGTTTGTAGAGTATTTCCCTTAAGCAGGCAGCGTGACTTTTTCGGTGCTCATGGTTACTTGGGAGTATATTAAACCTTCATTTAAAAATATGAAATATATTTATAGAAATTATACAATAAAAATATGAAAAAAACTTTAAAACCCTTAAATTATAAATTAGATACAGGTTATATCTAATTTAAATCTAAATTTCAAAGTATATTAATAAAAAATATAAATCAATATATACATATATTCATTAATAAATATATATATATTATTTAATGGTAATAAATTACCAAATCTTAATGTTTAATTTAAAAAAAAAGAAGCTATTTGAACTACTAAATAATTGTTAATATCTAACAACTTTTATATTTAAACTATAAACGTACTTTTCAAGATGATTAAAAATTATACACATTTATATGTATTTTATATTAAATAATTATTCTTCTATTTAAATTGGTTTTAATTATGATGATACAATATTATTAATAATTTCATCTGTTATTTGTGTTATAAATAACTCGTGCCATCATCAGCCAACTGTCGAGTCTATAATCTGAAAAAAATAATACTAAAGGAATGAAGCAGCCACTAAGCTACCTTAATTTACATTATTTGAGTAGATTGCATACATTCTTACATCTATTCACTATTATATCAACTCTAATTTTTATTTTGTTATAAAAAGTTAAAATTTCGAATTTAGAACTATTTTCTGCACATCCGGAAATAGTTTTGGAAATAATAGGTATTATCAAAAGATAATTTGACTATTTTATAAATTGTATTTATATGTACTAGGATTTTAAAAAATATTATGACGAAAAAAATTATTACTACTACTTTAATGCAATAAAAAATTGTTTAAAAAACTATAATAATTTAAGATAATCGACTTAACATTATTACGAATAGGTGTATAAACAAATTCATATTATAAATGTAAAAATCAGTAGAGTTTTAAGTCTAACAGAATCCCGTGTGACTGCTTAAGTACCTATACTTTTTATATTTTTATTTTAGTTGATAAAATGATTGGAAATAAATTAATTCAGTCTATTGATAATATAATTTTGATTAAACACTATACCTATAACTTATAAGAAAATATTTATAAAATATTGTATTACCTACATTACCTCATTATCTCTGCACACTTTATGTATATTTTATTAAATTGCGGGTTTATACCTAAATCTTAATATTTTAGGATCATAACAAAAATCCACTCCCTAAATTATAACCATAATAATTATTCCTCACCGCACATTTTTCTATACATATGTATACCTCGTTTAGACTTATGGCCATGTGATATTTTGATTAATCATATTTTTTTAGGAGGCTGCGCTAAACGTTTTCCATAAAATTAAATCTAAGTGAAGCGGCAGAAAATATGGCAATAGGACGGGGAAGAGATTTTGTTAAACGCGAGCGCTAACTGCCGACCCTATTGTGTACATCTGTATATATAACGATGACATTATAACATGTTGTTACCTCATAAAGTCATAACAATTGCATTTTATTCTAAACTATTTCCACTCGAATATTTTCAAATGGCTCTATTCAAGGGATAAACTATAAAACGTTTGACAAAACAACGAGTGATAATGAAAATGTTGAGGCAAAAACCTTTTAATATTACATAGCATATTGTTATGGATTATGTCTGTGGAAAAATTGTTATGACAACAATTAATTATTCTTATTACAAATAATGTTTTACGCGTGTAGTGTATCAAAACTATAATATTGCTTCCTATTGATATTATAATTATTCCATTACACCAGTGGTCGATTTTATGAGGTAACATGGAGATCACCCTCCCCCCACCTTTACATGTTATATTGTGAGAAAAATAAGGAATCTACTGGTTCTACAATAAGGTATTTTTTTCTAAAAACAATTTTTCTGGAGATGGAAGTTTTAGAGTAAATAGTTTTTTTAATAGAAAATTCGTTCTAGATGGTACTTTCCAGATTTAATTTTTTGATTTTCCCAGTAGTTTTTTTAGGCGTATAAAAAAAAACACCTTTTAAAACGGAACATTTTTATAAATGGAAAAAAATAAATAAATTTCCATAGGTACTAAAGTAACTAACATATAGATAGTATATTACTAAAATTATATATGTGGTAATGTCATAAAATGTTAAAAAAAAAAATGTTTTGCCAAAATTGTTTTAAAATTTTAAATATCCATTACCAGTATCCTATCCAACGAACGAAGTACTTCCATCCCGTATAATTGCCGTATTTTTTTTATATTATTATATGCAAGTAGTATTGATAACTTGTACAAAATTCATTATTCGATAATTTTATATTTTAAATAAATATCCCTATTCATCCTCCCTTAAATGAGATTGACATCCACCCCTATGTATTACGCGATTAAAACAGTGACGTATTTACAGTTTTTTAATATTATGAAAAAGAGAAATATTTACTTTGAAAATTAGCTTTAGTGTGTATATAAAAACATTTTTTGGAGAGAACCACTTCTATATAAATATTTATATCTATTTAAATAGGTACCTATAGTTTATTTTTTCTTACATTAAGTAAAGTCTACTTAACTATTAGTACTGATCGAATAAAACTCGACTAATTTATTGAAAATAGTCATCATCAGTGACGTGTTGTCGTTTTCTATCTTAAAAACATTCAAACACTTTATAATAATTTAACAATATATAGTAAACTTGCAATATTTAATATGTACTCGTAATATACGTAATGGATAATTTCAATTATTTAAACTACCTATACTATAACTAGAATAGGTACTAGGAATACTTTTCTTAATCACTTTCAAGCTATTTACTTTTGTAATAATTTTAATGATTCTCATAACAGTTATAGTAATTTTTTTTGCTAAAATTTGGAATTGTATAATAGGGAAAAAAACATGATATACAGGAACTAGGAAGTAAACAAAAGAGTCATTGGGGGAGGTATATTTCCCTAATCTCCCCCTCCCCTCTAAATACGGCTCTAGATTAAGACGTTTCGCATAATAATAATACAACAAAAATAATGATAATGTATCGTATCGAACAGATAGTGTGTATTTAGTTTCAATTGTTATTTGAGAATTTCGGTTTTTTTTTACGATTTTCACACTGCAATTCTACACATATTTTTACACAGGTTTCATTTTTCAAGAGTTACATAACTCCCGAAAAATAAAATCTATGTACCTATTCCTCTAACATTATCCGATGTGATATATAATTTTCGAATGCGTAAAGGTACGAGTTTTGTTTTTCAAATTTGCAATCATCATTTCAACGTGTTTCCGTGTTCGATTATTGTTATTATTTGTTCGTGCCATACAATATTTTCGCAATCGGTACCTATAAATAATACCTATATTACATTTTTTAATAGACATATTATATATTCCATTCTGTTTCAAAAGTCTTAATCCTAAATCATTAAATAGGTCTGATTAGACCATGGTTCAGTATATGTACCTATACATTTTGTATGTAATTGGCAAACGCGCATATATTACAATAAATGGTTATATTCTGATTTATAACAACATATACCTACTATATTAACCAATCTAAACCAATTTATTAATCTTTCAAAAAATGTATTTTAATATTTAAGATCCAACAGTATGTTGAGAACCAAGAGGATAAATGTATTTATATTTAGTCAAATAAAAAAAAATGAAGTAGAACTTTCCAAAAATGTCCAAACCTTCAAAGCCAATACTATCTCTTTTTCAAATAAAAATACAGCCTACAAAGTAATATTAGGTACAAATTTTTAGTGGCATAAACTGGGAGGGTCGCAAGGAGTCGCGTTAACCCTTTATTTGGATGAAAATAAAATATTGAACAAATTTTTAATAAATTTTGGTGGCTATCAATTTAAAATAAATTTTAGATATATAGAATTTTCAAAGATCAAAATACCTGTCTTTTTCCGAAAAAAAAATTAAGAAAATTCAGGAAAACAATGGATTTTTCACCAATTTCCGAAAACATAGAAAATTGAAGAAATTAAAATGAATAAATTTACAAAAAATTAAAAATTTTAAAATAACGGTAGTTTTAATCAAAATAAATTTATAATAATATTTAGTTTTAGTTATTTCAATTCTATTTTCTTTTTTTTTAAATATTAATATAAAATTATTTATTTAATAATTTAAATAAATAAACTATTTAAAACTAGATTTAATAATCTAGTTTGGACTTTTGTAGGATATATTAAGAACCCCTTGTTTTAGTCATAAGTATTTGGTTAATTAAACAATTTACGGTGACCGACAGTATACACGACGAGTAATTCTATACGGAGAGCAGTCAGTCAGTAATCTGTGTAGTGACCAATCGTATATAACAATTCTTACTTTAGATTCTTTTTAACTTTTTCTTACATTATATTAATTTTTGTATTTACTGTCTTTTTTAAATATTTAACTATAATAAACTACATAATTGTTTAGAGTTAAATCTTGTGTTAAATTGAATATAATATCCTTTAGTGCGACCTCATATATCATATACATATATATATATCAATTTCAACCCGCAAATTACTAACGAAATTCAACCGACGGATTATCGGGTAAAATTTGAGGATTCAACCTTAAGAACACAACAAATGTTTCCATCTAAATTTCATTAATTTATACTACACTCCTGCAGTGTAGACAATATAACACTAAACCACTCGCGTATCACTTATGACACTAACAAAATTCACATGAAATTTTCTTTATTTTAGATTCTGAGCGAATCGAGGATAATGTATTGGTTTTAATGTCTATATACACTTTATCGGGTAGAAGGAGTCGAGTAGACATTTTGGAATAAGGAGCTTTTTTGTTATAAAATTGGTTCTATAGTTGATACTGCTAGATGATTTTTCATTTTACCAGTCATTTTCTCAATCGACCTAAAAGTATGATAAAATTGTGTGACTTTGAAAAATCGAATTTCAATTATGAAACCTATTTTGAATTTATCAGTTTGTCTTCTAGGGATCGAAGGTGTTTTATATATTTTTTTTTTTTATTTGGCAATGTTATTTATCATCGGAAATCGTAGTTTTTAAAACATTGATTGTACTTCAATCTATAATAATGAACAAAACTTCCGTGATCGATCTCTAGAAGACAAGCCAAGAAATTCAAATCCGACTTCCCAAAGTTCCACAATTTGATCACGCTTATAGATCTTTTAGGCGGAAATATCGTGATCACACAACAATAAAAATAGTTACGGGTATGGGGCTATTTTTGGATTAATTTTAAAATGTATTTAAATATTTATAAATTATTAAATTTGTATTTTTTCAAAAATGTCTTGAAAATTGCTATACAAAACCCCTTAAGCGAAAATAAACAAATTAGGAAGCCCACTATGCAAACGTTCTAAATTACATGTTTCTAAACGTATTTTAAACAAATATCTAAAAATATTATCAAACGAAATAAATAATATCTACTACCAACTATAGTAACAAAAAATATGTACCTCCTAACAATAATAATTAACATTAATATTAATTAATTAATTAATTAATAAATTAATCAATAATGTTAATAACATTAACATTCAAATCACCGGCGCGAAAAGACAGTAATTGCGTTGGTATGTAGGGATATAGAATGGGATAGTTGATCTTAAAGTGATATTTGGAACATTAAAAGATATTAAGGATAATATTTCGGGACAATTTTGAAATTTAGCAAATTATATAACCAGCGTAAATCATTAAATTGTCTTCTGAATTCCAAAGTTTCAATATTAAACTCTATGGCTAATGATTTCAAAGTTTGGTCAACTTTGTTAGTTTTATACGCTAACATACGTAAAAATCGATTTTGAAGACGTTCTAGTTTTATAATAAGATAATCTTGATGTGGGCTCCAAATAATTGATCCATAATCTAAGATTGATCGGACGAGGGAAAAATATAAAACACGTAAATTATTATATTGATATTTATTATTTTATAATGTAATTTTATGTTCCTATGACTTTATTTTTATTGTGCACGTTCTGTACATAATAAAGATAATTAATACATTTATGATATACATGTATAATGTAAATAATTGTATTAGGGTTATTATTTGTAAATAATTGTATTTATGTTATTATTTGTAAAAATAAATTTGTTCGTTTATTCATTTGTTGTTTTATTTTAATTTGGTATTCTTATTCTATGATCTTAAGATAATAATAATAATAATTTACGGAATATTTTGTATCAATAATGATACTAAATACAACAACAATAATATACGAGTATATCGATTATTTGCGTTGTGGATTGTATGCGATATCGATTATCCCCACTATCGATGTTTAGTAGCGAAGTAAACCAGTCGCTTCGCTAGTGTTATAACGGTATCAAAAAATCGGTAGAGTCGGCATTCTAGGTATCCTTATTCTATGGGCCACAACACCAGCGATTTTTAATGGGTTCTGTAAAGGTAATATTCAAGACATAATAGGAAAAATAAAAATTCAAAAATTTAGAAATATTTAAGTATATTTTAAAATTAATCTAAAAATATCCCCATAGCCGTACCTCTTTTTATTTTTGTGTAAATAAGATATCCGTCTAAAAGCGAGTAAAAATTGTGGAACTTTGGAAAATCAGATTTAAAATCTGAAAACAAATTTGAATTTGTCGGCACGTTTTTTTATTATTACATATCGAAATATAATCAATATTTAAAAAATTTTATACATAATAATAATAAATAATATCAAAATAGTTTTTTGACTTTTCAATGTTCCTCAATTTTTTAGATCGATCTCACGTGGATATTGAAGCCTCTTATTACACAAAATTATGGCACAACATAAAATTGGCAAAATTTGCATTTATATTCAAACAATACATAATTAATTGTGAGACCCGTTCCCGACATATAGGTACCAATCCCTACTATCAAATCCTGCATATAGTAACGCGTAGGTATAGAATACGGATCCATTTACTTTATATTAAAATGCCCAAAACAAGAAATATTACTTCAAAAAAATTGTTATCATAAAAAAAATTCTGATAATTAAATTTTTAAGCATTTAAACGCATACAGAAAAATGCACAACACGCAGTTTTCAATTTCTCGACCATGCACACATTGCATAATCATTAGCTAAATAAATAATTTGTAGCTAAAAATTGATCTTGGCTCTTTTTTTATTTATATTTGTTCTTAATTAAAATATATTCTTCCCAAGTAAATTAATATTGAAATTGTTTTAAATATATACCTACATATGTATATATACGATTTATCAATAATGTTACATACCTCTTATTTGGTTGCGACTACATTATAGTTAAATAATATTTTAATAAACAAAGTTGTATACTTTGTGTTGATTTATGCATTTATCGTTTATAATGTACAGAACAACCAATTCAAATGTATATACAATGTACATAATACATATTCTATTGCAGTTTTGTAGTTTTTTAATAAAAAAAATCAATTAAATGTAGAATAAATTTTGTATTATTTTGTTTCCCTCAAAAATAACAGGTCATTATGAATAACAATTTTGAGATTAAATACGGGAGGTATGAGAATTCGGGGTATATAATGTATATTGTTTGATGAATATCCAACGTGAATTTTCGAGTACTTGGAGCTTTTTCCATACACGCGGGTTTAGTCGATGATATATCGCTGGATTATAATGAATATAGGGTTCTAATTTTCTTTTGTTATTCGAAAACAACATTTTATTTGAAATTTAAAGCTACAAAAACGTGATTTGTAGGTCCTTTTATAAATAAAATAAAAAACATCATAATGTTCTATACGTCATATCCTATATGAAATATTGCCAATTGAATCTTCAAAACACTCTCCACACGATAAAGAACGATATAGAACCCAAGAGTAGATCTTATTGATCAGTAGTTATTTAAAAAATGGAGGTGAATAGAGTAGATTTATGAGTGAGAAAGTGAAATATAGTAAAATATAAAGTGATGGAATAAAGATAATCACTGTCGACGAGACTACTAGCTTTTTTAAGTACCTAACAGGGGTGTAAACTCTAAAGTACGCATTATCTCTCCCTCAATAAATCGTAAATAGCCTCTGGAGATAACGTATTTTTTGAATCACAACACGATAATTTACAACATATTTATTTATTTTGGATATGCCTGAAAAATATTTAGTATTAAATATTAATAAACATGCAGAGGCCCAAAAGATAACATATTTACAAGAAAAAGCAAGGGATTTTTTACTACTAAAGGGAACAGAAAATATTTGATGAGGTAAAACAGAAAAATGTATTT
The DNA here is from genome assembly GCA_025469235.1 of Pemphigus obesinymphae. Taxonomy (NCBI): domain Eukaryota; kingdom Metazoa; phylum Arthropoda; class Insecta; order Hemiptera; family Aphididae; genus Pemphigus; species Pemphigus obesinymphae. Next base: position 67,069 of record JAIPRL010001978.1, read on the forward strand.
TAGAAAAGTTGGTAGGTGAATCTGTTAGACCATCAAGTATAGTTTTAGGAGGAATGTATTATTTAAATATATATTATAACAAATTAATAATTGTATATATATATATATATATCGGTGATATACGGACCTATCAGAAATGAGCTAAAATAATAATTTCATATTTTCTTTATTATTTTTTCGTTTCTAATGAATCAATAGATCAAAAATCCAGTACACGAAACCGAATTTCAATTTTGATTAGGTAAAGGTTTTTATTTATTCTTTTCAGATTTGATTTTAGTTTTAAATTTATTACGGTTTCAGAAATTTTACTTCCAATACTACATTAAAAATAATGACGTTGCATACCGGTTTTTATGTTTTTGATTTTTATTGCAAATAATAACTTCATAAAAGATTGCAAAAAATTTTAATATTGTAGTTTTTTATTTTTTCCATCAGTGCCATAAGATTTTAAAATATATTATTTATATTAATATACTTAATAGTTAGGGTTTCGATTTTCAATTCCAAAGTTTGAATATTTATTTTATTTCATTTGTTGTTAAAATTGAAATGTAAATTAATAAATTGTTTATATAATATATGCTCTTGGTTATAGTATCCTCTATATTATTTTTTTAAATAGTGTTTGGTTAGAAATGATAATTTTGACATTCATATCTACTATATTATGTTATCTTTAGATCCGGTTTTCATTTATCATAAAATCATATAGTTTTAAAATTATCTCAATTGCGATTTTAACATTGAAATACTATTATTAATAATGCATATTTTAGATTCTGAGCGTAGCGAAGGAGCTAGTGGTTTTACTATAATGTTTATTTTAATTTATTTTTTTCTCTGTTAACAAATTTACTACCAGAAGGAGTGCTCCGATCGATACAAGCTTACATGGTTTCCGGTAGCAAATTTCATTTAGTTGGTACTTTAGAGAGGTCATTTTGGGATTTTCTCAATAGTTTATTAATGCGTAAGGAAAGACTACCAAGAATTGATGAAAAAACGGTAAATTTACGGTATCGTCAAATCGGGAATTTTCATTTCTTCATAATTTCGAAAATAAAGACTTAAAAATCTTAAAATTTTTATCCAATATTTAATTTAGTAATCTATTTACGAAGATTAAGATTCTTTAAAAATTTTTGCAATTTTGGGCTATTTATAGACATTTTAGTTTTCAAGGTTTCTAAGTCCTAAAAAGGGTAATTTTCAGTTTTTAGGTATGAAAATTTCAAAGAGCGTTAAATATACGTTACAATTACTAAATTAAAAAAATCTCAAAAATCCGTAGTCACAATTTTTTTTTATAGTCATTTCAATTTTTTCGACAAAATTATCAATTTTGAGGTATTTAAGTCCAAATAGTTGGTAAAATGAGATTTTAAGGCCTGAAAAAAAATTATAATATATATTTTTAAAAAGTATACTTACATTATATATAAATTTAAGTTTTGTTTAATAATATTATGAATTTAAGAATATATATATTGAATATATGATTTTTTAAATGTCTAAACAATTTATTATATTCTATTTTCGAAAAAGTTAGTTACAAATTGAAAATTATAATTCAATATTATTTATAAAAAAACTAAATTATATTGATTTAATAAAATAATAATATATAATATTATGAATTACATACTAATTACTATTTAGAATATACAATTTATATAAATTACTGACATTTGAATAATATTTTTAAATATGATTTATCTATATTTTTTAAAAGATTACTTAAATTATATACAAACTTAATATCTGTATAAT